>JADRCD010028954.1:0-14276 GCA_019843815.1 Montemys delectorum
TCTATTTATTTATTTATTTATTTATTTATTTATTTATTTATTTATTCATTCATTCACCTTATATCCTGATTGCAGTCACCCCCATTTTAATTGTGCTTCTTTACTACTTTGCATTAAAATTTCTCTTCAACCTTGAGCATTACCTTGAACTTTTCTACAGGAAGAGCATTATGGCATGAAAACACTCAGCTCATCATTTCTAAAGCCCCCTCAAGCTTTCTGAAAAACATCATTGTGTTACAACCATATAAATAGAATAAAAAGATTAAATAGTCATTATATTATTCTATAACTCTGTTATGATGCTCTAACTGACTTTTAGTTGCCACAACATCAATTTGTCCAAACTAAATTAATCTTTTCCCCCTAAAACTACCCTCCTTTATAATTGAAAGACAAAGGCATCTCACAAGTTGTTAATTATTTTTATTTTGTCTCTAATTACTCTGCTCACCATTATTCTAATCAATCAGGAAGCTCTGTTAATTAAAATCTCTAAATATCTCTTTAATTTTTCTTTGTAGTCTGAATGCTGACATTGCAGTTCAGATCACAGCCATGCCTTTCTAAGATATTTTCAGAATTCTTTATTAAGACCCCAGGATTGTTACATTCTCCACATAGTTCTGAAACAAGGAGAAAACTGCATATAGAATATTTTTATTATATCCACTCCCTAATTCACCTCCTAGGCCCTCCAAGATCTATCATCCCACACCTAAACTCACTGTCATATATTTTCATAATCTCACCCCAGATCAAATTAGTGCTTATGGGGCTTATGGGTGTGGTACCATTCATTGGAATATTGCCAACTTACTAGAGATCACAGTCTTAAAGAAATGCAACCCTCCCTCAACATCATCAATTGTCAAAAGGTTCTCCACTAAAAACAGGATGCCAACAAGTGCTTGCTGACAGATGCCTGATATAGCTGTCTCTTGAGAGGCTCTACCAATGCCTGACAAATACAGAGGTGGATGTCTACTACCATCCATTAGATTGAGCACAGGGTCCCCAATAGAGGAGCTAGAGAAAGGACCCAAGGAAGTGAAGGGGTTTACAGCTCTTTAGGAGGAACAACAATATGAACTAACCAGTCCCCTCAGAGCTCCCAGGGACTAAACCACCAACCAAAGAGTACAGGTGGGACTAATAGCTCCAGCTGCATATGTAGCAGAGGATGGTCTAGTCAGTCATTAATGAGAGGAGAGGCCCTTGGTTCTGTGAAGGCTTTATGCCCTAGTGTAGGGGAATGCCAGGGCCAGGAAGCTGGAGTGGGTGGGTTGGTGAGCAGGGGGAAGGGGAGGGGATTGGGGGTTTTCACAGGTGAAACCAGGGAAGGGGATATCATTTCAAATGTAAATAAAGAAAATATCTAATTAAAAAATATTTGAAATGCAAAAAAAGTTGAATAAATTTTTATGTATTATTTGATTCTCAAAATACTCAATATTATTAATATGTTTGATGTATAAAATGCATTTATATAATCTTTTTTGTTGTTTTTCAAGACAGGGTTTCTCTGTGTAGCCCTGGCTGTCCTGGAACTCACTCTATAGACCAGGCTGGCCTCGAACTCAGAAATCCGCCTGCTTCTGCCTCCAAGTGCTGGGATTATAGGCATGTGCCACCATTGCCCGGCTTATAATAAAATTTTTAAAAAAGAAAAAAAATGGAAACTCCTGAGCATCGCCTGAATTCACCAACATTTTTTCAAAAATTGAAAAGTGAGTTAATAAATAAAGAGATGAGGCCTGATTTGAGATCAAAATATCAATATGCAAAACTCCCCAATGCAAATTTGAGTATTTAACCCCTAAGTGGTGAGTCACTGTCCTTGATTTGGTAACCATTCAGTATTTCATTCAGGTTGAAACACATGAAATGGCTGAGTAAACACTGATTCTTCTTTGAGGCCAATCTGTAAGACAAATCAAAGAACTTGACGTATTTTCATGAGGACACTAATTAAAATCAAGAGTCGTAAAAAAAAAAAAAGAAAAAAAAAAAAAGATAGTCTAGAGCACTAAATGTTGTTGAAGGGAAGGCCTACTGTATATTACAGGGCATCCAGAATTTCACTCTCAGAGGCATTTCACACAGCCCCTTTTCTTTCTTTTTCTTTTTTCTTTTTATTTGTTTAGTTATTTTTAACACTCCAGATTTTATTCCCCTCCTGGTCCACCCTTAGACTGTTCAAAATCCCATATCTCCTCCCCATTCCTCTATCTCCAAAAGTATCCCCACCCTGTAACCTCTACTCCACCGGACCTCAACTCTCTGGGACCTCCAGTCTCATGAGGGTCAGGTGCATAATTCTTTGACTGAACCCAGACTAGGCAGTCTTCCGATGTATATGTGTTGGGAGACCTCATATCAGCTGGTATATGCTGGCTAATAGGTGTTCCAGTGTTTGAAAGATCTACGGTCCAGGTTAATTGAGATTACTGGTCTTCCTACAGGGTCACCCTCCTCTTCAGCTTCTTCCAGCTTTTCTCTAATTCAACAACAGGGGTCAGCAGCTTCTGTCCATTGGTTGCGTATAAATATCTGCATCTAACTCTTTCAGCTGCTTTTTGGGTCTTTCTGAGGGCAGTCATGACAGGTCCCTTTTATTGAGCGCTCTGTAGCCTCAGTAATAGTGTCAGGCCTTGGGACCTCCCCTTGAGCTGGAACCCACTTTGGGCCTGTTGGTGGACCTTCTTTTCCTCAGTCTCTTCTCCATTTCCATCCCTGTAGTTCTTTCAGACAGGAACAATTATGGGTCAGTTTTCACTGTGGGATGGCAACCCCATCCTTCACTTGATGCCCTGTCTTTCTGCAGGAGGTAGGCTCTACAAAGTTCCCTCTAGCAACTGTAGGGCATTTCATCTAAGGTCCCTTCCTTTGAATCTTGAGAGTCTCTCACCTCCCAGGTCTCCGGTACAGTCTTGAGGGTCCCCTCAACCTCCTACCTCCCAAGGTTGCCTGTTTCCATTGTTTCTGCTGGCCCTCAGGTCTTCAGTTATTTACCCCCATCCAATACCATATCATGTTCCCCTCTTACCCTCTCCCCTTTTCCTCCCAGGCCCCACTCTGTCACTCCCCCCTTGTGGTTGCTTTCTTCTCCCTCCCAAGTGGGACTGAGGCATCCTCACTTGGGCCCTTCAGCTTGTTGACTTTTTTGAGTTCTGTTAACTGTATTTTTAGTATTCTGTACTTTTTTGGGGGAGGGGGAGACTAATATGCACTTATTAGTGAGTATATACCATGCATGTCCTTTTGGATAAGAGTTATCTCACTCAGGATATTTCCTAGTTCCATCCATTTGCCTGCAAAAAAGCAATTTGGGCATGAGCAAGTCACAAGAATCTATGCTTTGTGCCTGTATGCCATCTAGTGCTGGGGCCAGTAACAGAAGGAAGGGGAACCTCATATTTCTTGTCTAGCTTTCTTGGGATTCTAAACAATTCAAAAGCACATAAAATTTTGATCAGTGTGCACATAATAGCTAGTTCCTTGGAGCAGCATAGACAAAAATATTTAGTTTTCTTGATCTTATTTATTCCCCTTTGAAGGAAATGAATCATATTTAAGATAAAAACATTTAAAAGGAACTAATGTACTTAATTTCACTAGGTCTAATGTATATGTGTTTTAAACTTATAGCAAGAGAATGATGTATAAAGCTATTTTATTTAAATGGCACTGGTATAGAGGGCTAGATATACTAGGTATCTTGGCCATGCCACATGAATAAGGCCTGGAAATACTTGTATTTCAGCCTGAGATAGCTATTTTTTTCTTTTGAACCCTTCATTATAAAACCTCTTTCCTCTCAGTTATATATTCAGATAGAAGTACAAATGTGAATCTAGAAATGTGTATGTGACTGAGCTATAAATATAGATGTAGATATAAATGAATATAGCTACTTGCCAGTACCCCTATTTTAAATATAAAAGAATGATTATATGCTATGTCACTTTTTAAATATACTCTTTTGTTTGCAAAGATTTTTCTTTCAGTATCTTACATCATTAACTAGGTTTCTTCCTGCCTTTTCTTGAACTTTTTTCTACACAAGGATAATTGCTTCTTGTACCATAAGCAACCAACACTTCCCTGAAATAAATGAAAAGACCTGAGGGACAGACTCATAGTAAGGAGCCTTATGTGTTAAAATACACTTGGGACTTCAATTGAACTTGAATGCTAGAACCCTAGGGGATGGATATGCCTTATCAGTTTTCTTTGCTTTCCTTTCCTGCTTATTCTTAATAAATGGCAAGGGATTCCATAAGAATGTGCCCAGAGCAACTTCAAACATATTGAAAAAGAGAAGCATATTCTTAACCTCATATTTTCCTTGTTAAATTAATGTAAAAAAAAAAAAAACAAGCTGAAGTTGCCAAAGGCAACATAAGTACCTATAACATGAGATTGCATAATTAGGTATACCTTATATAAAATTTTAGAATAAAGAAAGATTTCTTTACATGTTAGAATAATATTTTTCTTTGGTATATGCTTCTGGAACATTAAAGAGAAAATGAAATTACAAAAGTCAGATTAATATTCAGTTACAAAATAAATAATAATTGTAACATTGAAGCCCGATGTGTTTGTAATGAAAAAAAAAAATGGCACTTAAACTTCATAGGAAAGGAAGCAACCCAGTTTGTGTAAGAAATATTAGAAAGAAAATAAAACATGGAAGTTTACTCAAAAGAAAAGACACTAAGGCCCATTGGTGCAAGTTAAATGATATTAGAAAATATTCTTAGTGGATACTGTTACATTTCCCAACCTGGTGGTCTTTCAAATTAAAGCAAAAAGAATATTTGCTGAAAATAGTAATACTTATACAGAATAGTCCTACTTCACTGTGAAGCCCATGAATAAGAAAGACCAGTACGGCAAACTATATTTGAGAGTGAAATAAGAGTGCTTATATGTTTTAGATAAACATCAACAGTCTAATTGAATTTAAGGCCCACTCAATATGAGAGAATTCATACCTAGTACTGTACCCATAACTTGTGAGATCAAGGGCCCTACAGAGAGCTGACCATTGGATGCCTAGCCCCAGTTGATATATCTGCAAAACAAACATTACATCTATATCCCAGGGAATATTGCAGAAGAGTAGCCATAAAGATTGTAAAATCCATATGACCAGTAAGAATATTGTGAGATATTAATTATTTTAATAACAGGGCAGCTGATCTATAAGATATCAAAAATGTTTCCCTAAATAAGACTTGAACATGAGATCATCAGCTGATCTGTCATCATGGATGTAGAAAAGCTCATAAGGCTCTACCCCTAGAAGAAGAGGTACAATTATCTAATTTTTATTGAGAAAGAATCAGTCTTCTAGGATAGCCCATTGTCCAATTGCAAGTGGTCATCCCTATACATATATATGTAGAGGAAACAGTTGTGTGTGTATGTGTAAAACAATAATAATTAAAGAAAAGGAAGCTATAGATTTGAGAGGGGATGAGTATAGCATGACAAGAGTTGGAGGAAGAGAGGAGGCCATGGAAAAGATGTAGATATAGTGATCCTTTATGAAATTCTCAAAAATTAAAAAAAAAATAAATTGAAGCAAAACAAAAGTCACAGAATAATTATAAATGAAAAATTCTCTACATACAAAGGGAAGTTTAATGTATTATTAAGAAAGGGAGCTACTTTCTCACATTGTGTGAGAAGTATTTCTGAAGGACTGACATTTCAGACAAACCGTGTAAGATATGATTATTTGACATATATAGTGTCAGGGAGTTCTCGTGAAGGAAAGCAACAGAACAGAAGGGTTGGCTGGGCAAGTATTATGCAACAAGGCCAACAAATGGGAGCATCATGAACAGAGGACATTTAAAGATGAGAATAAAGATGTGAAACCTGGGGTGATACAAATGAGGGTATTATAAACAATTCACGCTACTGAAGGCAAAGTACTACAGGAAAAAGGAAATGAGGTAGCTAAAATAGCCATTTTAAAAACCAAAAACCAAAAAAAACCCAAACAAACAAAAAAATAAAACAAACAAAAAAACTCACCTGGTTTCCAGGAGAAAAACCTAATAATAAATGCTACTTGCTAGGTTCTTTTTTAACCAATGTGCAGAAATTTCAGTTAATTGAAATTTGATGGTGACAGAACTTCAAATATTCTCTTTTATGGTATCACACATGAAAAGAGAAGCATATATTTTCTCTTGATTTTTAACTTTTGTTGATTTCCAGTAGTCATTTTCAACTTGAAGCAACTCTGTCTAACATACCTGTGGATATTTGTCAGTATTGGTGATTACAGGGGAATATGTGTGAATTAGTTATCTAGTCATTAAATACATGTACTGGATTTCAGTGTGTTTGGTAATAATACAACCAATTAGTCACACTAACAAACTTTCTGCTTGGCGATGTTATTTTATTATACAAATCAAAAAATAAATTTCTGGGTTGGTAAGATGATTCAGCTGGTAGAGGCACTTGCTGCCAAGCTAGATGACCTGAATTATATTTCTGGAACACAAGTGGTAGAAGAAGAGGACCAATACTCACAAACTGTCATTTATCATAGACATATATATCTCCAACACCTACCACATAGAGAGAAAATAAATAAAAATGTAATGAAAAATTAAAATATAATTCTTATTGGCATGTTATGTTCTGATAATACTACAGATCATTTTAATTACCAGCATTAAACATACAGACACACACATATACACACAAATTTATTTTTGGAGCAAGTCAAATCTTCATTTGTAAACAATTTACAGCATTTATAAACAACAATAGTGAATTGGTAGAATTAATAAAATGTGAATGCACAGAAAATGCTAAGTGCTAAGGAGAGAAGACACATTAAAGAAAAACATGGGTAGGTTTTTTTTTTTTTGAAATTTCAAAAAGATATGTAGACTAAAAGTCTTAAAAGGAAAGGAGGACTTGCTTAAAGGTTTTAAGAAGATGAGTGCTTAAAGACATATCCTTTCTGAGAAATCATACATCTCTGGTCAAAATACAAACATGCACAAAGGCCCTGAAATAGGAGTATACCTGATGTATTTTAAGCACAGATAGTAGCTCTCAATACTGTAATAGGATAAATAAGAGAAATACTGTAAGGTAAGTAAGTATTCAAGTATGTCAAGAGGGGAAGAAAATAATTGTGCTGTAAAGATCCAAGCATGGGTGAACTTGTCCAACCCCTCTCCAAGGCAGTACTTAAAGTGCAGGTTGTGGTGGCATGAGTCTTGGAAAGCTGGCCTTGATGGTTTCTGCAAAGAAAAGTAGGTCCAGTAGCTTACTGTTGCTGTAGGCAGGACAGCTGGCCCCAGCCTTTAGCTGGTGAAAGAAAGAGAGCTTGCCCTGATTGTGTGGATACAGAAGAGCTGGTGGGCTATGCAACTTTGCTACTACCCAGTTTCAGATCCAGGGATTTGAAATGGTGCATCCCAAAATTTACTCCATCTATGAATTGCTGGAGCATGTGACTGGGCAGGTTCTAAAGAGATGAGTAGAGTGAACCTCTTAAAACAAAAGGAGGACTTGAACACAGTTTTGAAGAGACAAGTCCTTATTAAGAAATTGTACATTCTAAAGCTACAGGACCTCCACAGCAACAGGATAACAGAGGACTCCTAGTGAGAATCTAATACTGATAGTGTAGCAGAAAGCAGAGGCCTCTGACCAGACCAAAGACTCATTGAAATAAACATTTGCAAATAAAGAAGGGAATGGAAGGGCAGGGAGGTGGAAGAGAGGAGCACACTCATAGAAGCACAGCAAAGGGGGATGGGATTGGGGATTCTGGGGAGCAAACTGAAAGAGGGGATAATATTTGAAATGTAAACAAAATATTCAATAAAAAAAGAACTATGGTTTATATTATTAGTGATATCTAAAACCATTCATTTTGTCTATAAAATAGCATTTCATTTGGGGAATCCCAAAGATAAAAGTTGAAAACATAAATGCTTGAATGTGAGGGTACCTGTGTGTATACCATATTCTAGGGAATTTTGTAGCTTTATAATTCATATGTATATATATATATATGAGTATATAATATATAATATATTATATTATATATTAATATATAAAGCTATAAACTTCCTAGAACATAGTGTTTGTTTATATATATTTCTTGTTTTCCTGGAGAATGTTAGAGATAAAAATAATCATATAATAGTTTTAGGTATATATAACTAATGAAACAAAGAGAAATATTATTTCTTCAAACAATGAAACAAAGGAAGCAAACTGCTTCAGCAACAGCAATAACTACTGTAGCCTACAGCCTTTTTTAAAATCATAAAACAACATGTGTTAACCTAATTAATATAAAGGGACCATTATTGGCTTAAAAGAAATTCAAAGGGCTAAAACATGAATTTGTGCTGGATCGTTCTAATAGAATAGTAGCTAAGGACAAATTCAGAGAATTGACAGTATTATAATTAATTTCTGAAGGAGACTTAATATAAATACAATAGAAACAAAATTTTGATGAATTTAACTGTTACCTTATATTTCTAACCTCATTAAAATGAAATATTTTAACTATACATGTAGCTCTTATAAAAGTCATTAATTTTTATAATTATACAATTCATAATTTTTGTTTCTAAACTTATAGAATTCTTAAATTGTTTTTACAAATTATTATTTCCATACAACATTTCTAATGTGCAAGCTGTAGTGTCTTGATGAAAATTCTAGAGTATTGTTTGTTGAATGTCATGTCGTGATAGAAGCACATAAAAATCTTTCTGTATCCCATTTAATTAAGAATTGTCACACATTACTGTTGTTATAGAAAATGAAATATATACTACACATAGGACTGTTCAAGTTCAAATGGGCTTAATTTGGTCAATTGTCAGTTTTTCTCTTGAAATAACAGAGTTAATATGTGAGAAAAATATCTCTTGCAAAAGAAAACTGTAGAAGTTGCTGTCACATCAAAAATCAACTTAGGCACTATTAAAATTATATTTAACAGAGTTGCCATATCCAAGCTTCTATTTTTCAGTTGTCTACACACAGATGTGGATCTAAAGCAGGAAATGTGTGACTTTCATTGAGTCTTGATTATTTAATGTTGATTACAAATTATGTAGATGGGAGGAATGTGAAATAGAGTGTAATGAAAGCCAAGAAAAGATAGCAATAACAGTTCAATTCCCCATTTAACCAATTTTGGAATTAGAAAGATATGCACAAATTAGAATTTCTCAACTTACTAAATATTTGAACTCTGACAATGTATTTACTTTTTTGTTCCTTTACTCTAAACAGATTATTAATACATATATATTGCTAGATTATTATGAAATTTTAGGTAAAAATGTAAAGCCCTTCTCAAGCTGCTTAAATGTGGTAAAAATTCAAGTACACATAATCTATTATGTTATTAATCACTAAAATTCTAGCAACCATGAGATTACTTTCATTATGTTCATTATCATGAATACATATAGGCTAGAAATATAGTTTATTTGTAGAGCCAATCATTAGAATTATAAAGTCCCACAGAAATGGCTCTAGCATGTTTAAAGTTCTATGTATCTATAATTCTTATTTTTTTTAAAAAAAGAGCAAGTATCAATTCTAAATCTTAGTAGGAATCTGGACTCTGGTGCTTACATATTGCCCTGAATATTATGATTTTATTCTTACACTGGTGTCTAGACATCTGGGTTTGTGGTGATAATTGGTCTAGATGGCAATTTCTTGGTTTTGTTTTGGCTTGTTTTGTATTTTTATTTTTTGATTTATGTATTTTTGGAAAGCTGTATTGTTCTTGGTTTCCATTTCCTCTCTAGTACTGTAGCCACAGTGGCCTGTGGTTGAGGAGAGCATCTCTGCTTGAGTTGGACACTGGATTTCTGATGACCAGGATGGCAAACACAAATGCTATATATGATGTATAAAATACAATAGAGCTATAATTTTAAAAAAACAAACAGAAAAAAATAAATATTTTAAATGCCAATTCTCAATCTTAGCAAACTTTCATTCATTTCCTTTTTAACCCAGTTCTCAATAACAAAGTTCATGAAGGAAAGGGAAACATTTGAGGAAATGTTTCACTTACTGGAAGATAAAACTTCAGTCAGAACAGAATGTATTGCTAGGGCTGAAAAAATATCTTCCCTTAATATGTAGCAATGTGATACAGAGTAAAAGATGCCCAAGAATTTGTCTTGTAGATAAACTCAATTGTATTTCACTGATTCTAGGGATGGATGGCATCTTGTCTGTAGATGATGTATGTGTACTTATGTGCCCCCCAGCTTTTCATTGGAATACAGTGTGAAAGATAGACTTGGGCAGAACTTTGGTAATTAAATTTCCTTTTGCTAAGGACCTAAGAACTATACTTCCAATGAGTGAAAATAATTTTGAGAAACAAAACATGTTATAGAAAACATATATAGAATATTCTATGCTTCCATTTTTAAAGTAAGGGAGGCAGGTACCTTTATCAGTATCTATTACATAAGCACATTCTTTTTAGGAAGAATCTTGGGTGAATCACAAGATTCTGCCAGAACTAAGGCAGGCTCAGGGATTCAAGTGGCCCTGAGAAAGGTTTGCTGGTGATAGTTAAATAAGGAAGGATTAATAATTATCAGGGCCTTGACCACCAGTAATCTTAATGATGTTGATCTGGGTCCTCTCTTAGCCTCTGTCATTTGTTTAACACCCAGTAATCTGCTCTCTTTTGATTTTTTTCAGAATTGTGACATTGTGGACATTCCTGGCCAAGGTAGCAAGAGATAGCAACTTCTAGACAGAGGACAAAAAGCCAAGGTCTGCACTAGGACGTAGCCTAGAAAGGCAAAGCCAGAGATCATCATGGATGACAAACTTCATAGTGTAAAAGTCTATGTTATGGTGGAAGATGAGCAATGGAAAGACATAGGTGCAGGACAAATTTCATCCAAATATGTTGAACGGCTCCAGGGTATGTGTCTGCTTGTTCAGTCAGAATCAGATGGCTCACTGATTATGGAGTGTAAGATACATCCTAATGTGCCCTATCACAAAAAACAAGGGGAGGTAATCCTTTGGTCCGAAGCTAAGAACCATGGTATGGCAATACATTTCCAGGAACCAAATGGTTGTCAAGAGATTTGGGAAGATATCTGCCAAGTTCAAGGTAAGGATTCAAGTGTAGAAATCACACAAGAACTTAGTGATGATCTGGAATCTTTTGATGATCTGCTACCAATCTGGAAACTTGAGATGCCAAAGTGTGAACTCGATACACTTGAAAATATTGCAGATTTATTTAATTTTCTTGATGAAAAACCAAGCCACAGGGAAAGGCTGACCCTAGTCTTGGAAAAAGGAGATTATATTAAAAAATTGCTACAACTTTTCAACACCTGTGAAAAACTGAAGAACATGGAAGGTTTACATTATTTGAATAGGATAATTAAAGGAATCCTGTTTCTAGATGATGCACGTTTGTTTAATATCATGTTTTCTGATGAATTTTTCATGGATATGGTAGGATGCCTCGAATATGACCATACTTTAGATCAGCCAAAGCAGTACAGGGAATTCTTGGCTCAAAATACTAAATTCAAGGAAATTATACCAATAACACACTCCCATCTTAGGCAAACAATACAACAGACTTACAGAATGCAATATGTTCATGATATTATGTTGCCTATACCATCCATATTTGAATCGAATCTTCTTTCTGATCTTACCAGTATGATTGTTTTCAACAAAATTGAAATAATTACCATGCTGCAGGATGATGAAAATTTTTTGCTTGAAGTTTTTGCTCAGTTAAAAGATAACACAGTAGGTGATGAGAGACGGCATGAATTGTTATTATTCTTCAAGGAATTCTGTGCATTTGCTAAGACATTAGAGGATCAAGAGAAAGATGAATTACTGAAAACCCTAATAAATCTAGGAGTCATGAGTGCTCTGAAAGTTGTAGTGCACATGCATGATTACCAAATACAAATAGCTGCTCTAGAAATATTTCCTTATCTAGTAGAATATAATCCATGCCTAGTTAGAGAATATCTACTGGATGAAGCTCAGGATAGTGAAGATGATGACCTTCTCATTAATATAATGATCAAACAAATGATCTGTGAATCTGATCCTGAATTTTTACAAGGCAACATTTTGCCAGTAGTTCTCCGTGAACTTCTTGATCCAGATAATATGCATGTCACAGCTAAGGGAAGTGAAAAAGAGGAATTTCTCAATTTCTTCTATACACATTGCATAAATACTCTCATAGCACCAATTTTGTCTATCACAGTAGAGAATGACAGTGCCAATAGGGCTAACATCTACCCTGATAATTATCAAAATGCACAATTGCTGGGAGTAATTTTAGAAATACTTACGTTTTGTGTACTATACCACTCAACATATATAAAAAATTATATTTTGAGTAACAACTTGCTCAGCAGAATCTTGGTGCTGATGAGTTCAAAGCACACATTTCTGATTTTGTGTGTTGTTCGGTTTATGAGAAAGATGATAGGTCTTAAAGATGAGAATTATAATACTTACATAATTAAGAAAAATTTGTTTGTACCAGTTGTAAATGCTTTTGTGCATAATGGACATCGGTATAATATGTTAAATTCAGCTATTATTGATCTATTTGAATTTATAAGAGAAGAAAACATCAAGTCTCTTATTGCAGACATTGTGGAAAACTTTTTTATTGCTTTTGAATCAATTGAATATGTCCAGACATTTAAAGGGTTAAAAATTAAATATGAAGAGGAGAAGAAGAGAAAACGTCAAGTAAGAAGAAATTTACATAATATAGTATACCAGAAAATATATTGCAAACGTACCAATGTTATGGAAGGAAAAGTCAAGGCAGACATATGTTGTAGAAGAATCACAGAAGGAGAACGGGCTGTTTTACCAAGGAGAAGAGACTTTCCAAGACATTATGACATAATGATGAAGATTAAAAAGAGAAATGAAAGTGAAAATGTAATAGAAAACCAAAAAAGAAAATCATCTGAAGTTTCTAAATGTTGTCCATCTCATGGGGATGCTTCTGCTAACAGAATGAGTAGGTCACACTGTAGCAGCCTGATTCCTTTAGTGGATTATCCATATGATAGTGATGGTGAGGATGATGATGATCCTTGTAGTAATGATAAAGATGAAGATAAAGACAAAGATGAAGATGAAGAAACCCCCCAAAAAAGACCCAATCTTAGTTCATAAAATCATGTGAGGCCCTCAATTCCTAATTCAATTCAAATTCTATAAATATCACAAATTGAAAAATCCAACTTAAATTTTTTTTCTCCTATGAACTTTTAGATATGGTAGTATACAGAACAAAAATAATGAGTAAGAGGCCTCAATTTTATATAAAGAAAACCTCCCATAATACTGATACATACTATAAAATAAACACCAACTGAGTCATAACTTCTTATCAAAAACATCTTACTTTAGCAGCATGGTTTGGGAGGAAGAAAGTGTTTGAAAAGTAATATAATTTTTACTAAAATCTTTGTATTAGTAGCAACTACAAAGATTTTATTGGAGAGCCTACTTTCAAAAAAAGGATCTAGCAATGACATTCTTTACATAAATTGAAGTTTGTTTAAAGTATATTTTGTTTTATGGAAGACAAAGTCATATTAAAGTAAAAATAAATTGAGACTTTTCGACATTTCAGTGAAGATTTAACAGAACTTCAGCATTATAATTAATAATAGGGAAACAACATTCAGTGCAATGAATAAATGACTAAGCTTGATCCTAAAAGAGTTGTTAATGTCTTTCTTTTTAGATAGTCATATCAAATATCAGTATCAATATAGTACTATTTCTAAAGTGATTTCTGTAGGATATTTATGGGATAAAACTGGATACATCAAATATCAAGTTAAAGAAAGTTAATGAAGCTTTATCCTTTTCCCTGGAGTAGTAAGTATGTGCTTAGATACACACAAATACCCACATATCCCTAGATACACATACCCACACACACACATACACACACACACAAATGCATACATAGACATACACAAATATATATATATATATATATATATATATATATATAATTTCTGGTTACTGAAACAAATTAATAGAGGAAAATTTGACTCTATCTCAAAGTGTGAGAGGATGCATTCCATTCTGGTGGGGAGTAGACACTTTAGTTCTTGGAGAAATCTAAAAAATCCTGTCACATTTCACCCACAATTAAAAGCAACTAGATGATTTCTGTGAGTCAGTTCGAT
>JADRCD010028956.1:0-11650 GCA_019843815.1 Montemys delectorum
GCTGGAGACGTATATAAGGACATTGGAAGAAGGAAGGCTCTCTCTGCTTCGCCTGCTTGCCTTGTGGGACTGAGCAATTGCTGGATCCTTGGGCTTCCATTCACAGCTGCTGCCGCGACTGTTGTTGGGAGTTGATTGTTGGGAGTTGGACTACAAACTGTAAGTCATCAATAAATCCCTTTACTACATAGAGACTAAGTTCTGTGACTCTAGAGAACCCTGACTAAGACAGGGGGAAAGTTACAACGTGGTTTTGGAACTTGACATTACACTGCATATAATTAATTCACTTTCATTTAGTGCTGCTGCTGGCATTAAAGGTACAAATATCAGGGATACTGAGGCAAAACACAGTTCTTACTCCAAAGGAAGTAAGAGATTGTTAATCTTAACTAAATATGAGTAGCCATGCACAGGAAAGTAAATTCAGGCTACCCTTAATGAAATGGTCCACTGAGGAAGAGATTACATGTATGTTGATTGTCAATGAGCAAAAGAAAGTCACAAATAAATACATTTGTCAAATACATTGGTAGAGACATCAGGTTGGTGAGTTTCTCACAGCAGAGTGGGAAAATACAGTTTATGTTTCAGAGATGTTATCTTACAATACCC
The DNA here is from genome assembly GCA_019843815.1 of Montemys delectorum. NCBI lineage: Eukaryota > Metazoa > Chordata > Mammalia > Rodentia > Muridae > Montemys > Montemys delectorum. Next base: position 616 of record JADRCD010028956.1, read on the forward strand.
ATAGCTGCAAAGTTGGTAGAAGCTACTGGTCAGCTAAACTGAACAATGCATTCCAAAATTTCACCTATTAGTCACAAAGGTATTAGCTTGAATAAAGAGGTTAAAGGGACTAACAGTCACCCTAAATTATTTGTCTCTTGATCTATAATATATCTTCTGCCCCAGAGCATGATTCTGTACTCAGCAAATCACTCTGTAATTTTCAGCCCAGGTGTTGATTCTTCAGAGAACTACAGTGCACACAGTTCATTATCACCCACTTAGGACAGAATAGCCATAGACTCTCTAAAGCCTATGAAGTTTCTGGATGCCAGACATATAAATTCAGACAGGCAAGGCAAGAGCTGCTTTGTAACATTCCTCTCATGAATCACACAAGCTGTTATCCAAAATTTAAACAACAACAACAAAAAAAACCCCTCTGTGTTAAGATCCAACATGACAAATGACCATTCATCATCTCTATCTTGGAGTCACATGGGAAAATCCTTGGAAGATAATATCCTTTCCAGAATCATTCACTGATGGCTTAAAATATGCTCTACTATTCTCATAGACTCCCGTTTTTCTTCATTCCAACTCAGTGTATATACTATATACAGTGTCTCAGTTCACCTAAGCTGTGTGACCTTAAGCAAGTCATCTGACCCTTCCTGGCTTCCATATCCTCCTATGCAAAACAATGGGTAATGTGTAAATATGTGCTGTTAGCTTCATATCCTTCAGAGGTGCCTAGGGCACCACTATGCAGGCTGGGTAAAGTCACTGAGTTGGCAAGCCATCATCCTGTCCTCTTCAAATCTGTCAGTAGACCTCTCTAAAAATTGCTTGGAAAAGAGTTATGTTACTACAGTGTTTAAGTATCATAATGTTTTCTTGAATTTTAAGGGTATTTTTACTTCCCCTAAATAAACACTATGTATTAAATCCTTCATCACAACAGGAATCAAATGTGATAAAGTGTTTTGTGCCGAAAAATACAACAAACAACTCATTTTTATTACTTTTTTTCTGACTTCTAAAACGTTGATATCATCATGAAATACAATGCTTTAAAGGACAGAGCTAATACATAACAGGCGCCCTGAAAGCAGTTAGCAACATCTACAAAGGAAATAGCTTACAAAGGTCAGAACCAAATTAAAACTGTGTGTTTTTTCTCTCGTTGTGTTTTTTTCTCTCATAGGCAACAACAAAGGTATGCCTTAAGCCAAGCAAATGCAGAGGCACAGAGTATCTTTAGTGTCACAATTACTAAATTTCCAAGTCTCTACCACAGATATTTATCTTTTCTGTATTTCTGACCAAGGTTTACCCTGAAAGATCAGTTTACTAAGGCGACTCAAAGTATCAGGAAAATTAAATAGGGAATTCAAAAATGCTTCACTCAGCCTTGGGTTGTAAAATGAGGGTGGCAAGAGGGGTATTATTAGCATCATTGGGCTGGGCAACCTTTTCAACTCTACTTAGGCCCTAGTTTCCACTCACTCTTGGGAAGCCCTGTGGTCAGTAGATCTTCATTCTATCTCACATGAAAGGCTTTCTCTATCTTATTTTATTTGTGTGTGAGTGTGTGTGCGTGTGTGTGTGTGTGTGTGTGTGTGTGTGTGTGGTGTGGTGTGTCAGGTGTGTGCAGGTGCATGTGAAAACAAGATGAGTGTGTTCCATAATCTGGAACTGCAGTTGTAGGAGCTTGTGGGCCACCCACCTGATGTAGGTACTAGGAGCTGAGCTCAAGTCCTCTGTCAGAGCCATCTCTCCAACTTTCTCTGACTCTCTAAATTTTACTCAACTGAAGGTTTATGAGCAGAAACATCTGAACTACTCAGAGGACATTAACCTTGTCAAGTCACTTATTTCCTCTGTATATTTTTTTCTAATTTTGAGGCTCCCTTCTAGCTTTCAAATTCTATAAGTCTTATCTAAGAAGCCTTCTGAGAGCCCAGTGTGATGACTCAATGGGTAAAGGTGCTTGTCTTTTTTAATTCCCAGATCCTACATGGTAGAAAGAAAAATAACACTCCAAAATTGTCCTGATCTGCACACGAGCAAGCGAGCGCACGAGAGCACACACACACACACACACACACACACACACCCACACACCATAATATATATTTCCCCCCAATAAATAAAAATGAAAAATTAAAAACCTTCTGAACTCCTTCTAAACATGGAGTGCTTTGTCCTTTCTCGGTTGCAGTACAATGCTGTCCTATATTGCCCCCTAGTTGTTTATATGGAAAAAAAAAAGCGTCCCAGCCGTATTTGGCACAAAAATCTTATTTTCAGGGGGCAGGCAATGTGCCTTGTACTTAATTTAAATCTCCTATGACAACTCAGAGAGTGCCTGAAGTGAATCATTATGTATTTATAACTATTTGTCCAAAGCAATGATATCCTTTCCTTCAAAACCCTGGAATTATATTTTACATTAATGTAGTATGGCAGGATCATGTGAGCCATAAATGTAACTTTAAATTTTCTAACCAGTCATTTTCTAGTCAGGGTTTGTATTCCTGCATAAAACATCGTGACCAAGAAGCGAGTTGGGAAGGAAAGGATTTATTCAGCTTACACTTCCACATTGCTGTTTATCACCAAAGTAAGTTGGGACTGGAACTCAAGCAGGTCAGGAAACAGGAGCTGATGCAGAGGCCATGGAGGGATGTTCCTTACTAGCTGGCTTGCTTCTCCTGGCTTGCTCAGTCTGCTCTCTTATAGAACCCAAGACTTCCAGCCCAGAGATGGTACCACCCACAAGGGGCCCTACCTCCTTGATCACTAATTGAGAAAATGCCCCACAGCTGGATCTCATGGAGGCATTTCCTCAAGGGAGGTTCCTTTCTGTGATAACTCGAGCTTGTGCCAAATTGATCCACAAAACCAGCCAGTTCAAGCCAGATGGCAGGTACAGGCACTTGCAACCTGAGTTCCATTCCTAGAACCCACATAAAGATGAAAGGATAGAACTGACTCTACAAAGCTGTTCTCTGATCTCAACATGTGTGCCATGACATGTGTGCCCAAATACACATACAACCTAGACACAATACAATAAAGTAATAATACATTTATAATACATTTGCTTCAAATTTTTTTGTAGATTGGACCAGGAATGTAACTCAGTTGGTGGAGTGCTTGTGTAGAATGCACAAAGCTCTATATTCAAGCCCCAGCATAAACTAGGTATGCCTGGGCTCTGTACTACTTTGCAGGTGTATGCATCACTCAGGAGGTGGAAACCAAGGATCTCAAGTTCAATATCATATTTGCCTACATAGCAAGCTTGAGAACTTGTTTCAAAACAACAACAAAAAACTAGTTGTCATCTATTTTTAAAAACAAAGCAAATGGAAGAATGCATAACTGAATATACTAAAATACTATTACTGGGTGTGTGTGGTTCAGCTGGTGGAGCGCTTGTGTAGAATGCACAAAGCCCTGGGTTCAATCCCCAGAGCCCCAAAAAGCAAATGTAGCGACATGCTTTTATAATTCCTGCACATGGGATAAGAAGTTAAAGGTCATCCTCCTTCAAAGCCAGACTGGATTACAAAAGACCTTGTCTCAAAAAAAAATATTATCATTCAACATATAGTCAAAGCGTTTAGATATTTTTACATGTTTTTACATGATTTGATTATGTAATCGAAACCTGTAGTTTACTTTTATGACACATCTAAATTTAAGATAACCACATCTAAGCACTAGGTAGCCAGCCACCTATTAAAAAGCGCCATTCTGCAAAGCTGGGCTGATTTCTAAAGAGGTCGCTTTATTTTTCTATTTATATCATGATTCTGGGTAACTTCAGTATGAAGGCTAGCCGGAGGAAGTGCTAAGATGGATCAGAATCATTCTGGAAGATAGATAGATTTTGTAAAACACTAGCTATTAAATGCAGTGCTGTATGAATGCACAGTAGAAACCCACACGGCGGGGTGAAAGGCGCAGTGTATAGGGAGAGAATCAAAGAGTGCATAAAAGTGTGGCCTGGAAAGAAAGGAAGGCAGCTGGTTCTTGGTAGATGAGAGTTGCAAATTCTCAAATGTTCCTGATCAAAGAGAAAGGCTTCACAGGGTGCTGGCCCAAAGTGTATAGGGGCTGTGGCGCAGTGGGTGAGCATTGGTTGAAAGTGCCACTTACAACTTCACGCCGGCTATGGTAAGCAAACCCAGAAACCGATAGCTATCAAGACTTTACTTGGGGAACGACTTGACTTCCCAGGCAAGGCAGGCTCAAGTGTGGAACACGTTCGCCAGCTCACGCTGGCTGGAGCTTGGAAATCAGCCCTGCCTTTCCGGTGCCTCAGAGTCCTAGGAACTTGTAAGTCCGCTTCTGGCCACGTGGGGCCCATCTTTAGTAACCAGCGGCTTGCTGAAAATGAGTCCCTGGAAACGGTTGCTAGGGCCAGAAAACTGCGATTCCCAGAAGTCATTTGGGAAGCTTTGGTAACAAGCAGCTGGCCAATGCGGTACTGCTTCCTGTGTCGTGAGAGCTTTGGGGCTAGTCTTTACAGAGTTTATCTTTGACTTCTGTAGAAATTCTTCCGGGTTTCTTTCTTTCCACAAGATGGCAGCGTCTGAAGACGAGTTACTGCTGCCGCGGCTTCCGGAGCTCTTCGAAACAAGCAAGAAACTTCTGGAGGACGTGGAAGTAGCAACCGAACCCACTGGCTCCCGAACAATCCAGGACAAAGTCTCCAAAGGACTAGAACTCCTTGAGAAGGCTTCTGGAATGCTATCGCAGCTTGATTTGTTCAGGTATGGGGGAGAGGGCAGTAACCGCAGAGAACGAATGGTTAGCAAGTGCAGAGCCATTACACTTGGGTGGAAAGGACCTTTAAGGCTGAAACCGCTCGGTTTTTGTTCACCCCGTGTGCATTCTTTCCATTGTCCACTTCTCTTCCGAGATGCTTAATATCCCCGGACAACGCTCTCTCGTGTGCGGCTGACTGCCTGGTCCTTGGGTGTGCAAGCTCAGCCACTTTCTTTTAATTTGGCTAATGTCTTTGCACCACTTTCTCCCAGCCCTATTCTTCCCTAGAAGCAAGGGCCACAGTTTAATGCTCAGCCAGGCTTCACGGCCTCCTCTTTGCTCTTTGCAGCCAAAATGAAGATTTGGAAGAGATTGCTTCCACCGACCTGAAGTACCTGATGGTGCCAGCGTTGCAAGGAGCTCTCACCATGAAACAAGTCAACCCCAGCAAGCGTCTAGATCATTTGCAGCGGGCTCGAGAACACTTCATAAATTTCTTAACTCAGTGTCATTGCTATCATGTGGCAGAATTTCAGCTACCCCAAACCAAGACTAACTCAGCTGAAAATAATACTGCTAGCTCCTCCATGGCCTATCCAAATCTCGTTGCTATGGCATCTCAAAGACAGGCTAAAATAGAGAGGTGGGTCAATGGCTGTAATTTGAGGGCTGTAGTTGGGGGTGCATGTGTGTGTGTGTTTGTGTGTGTGTGTGTGTACTACAGAATAGTATATGTTATTTTCTTGGTTCTTAATGAACATAGACCCTGGTGAAAGCAAACTTTCCTGAATCTTAACAAGCCTTTGCCATTTGTTGAGGGGGCTGTACTAAAAGCTTCACGACTATCCCCAGCCCCTCAACACACACACACACACCATTAGGTTTAGCAAAGTATATCATAACTTTTTCCAAATCACTGCATAATGCTGTTTGTATGGGGTAAATATTTCAAAAGTACACAATATTTTAAACTATTTACTGAGCAATTCTGTTCCGAAGGCATACAGGCTGGGATGTATAGCATCCTGAATTAATCATAGCCCTGGTACAGCATCATGTAACCTTGCTTTAACCTTAGTTTAAAAGGAAACTCAGTGAATGTTCAGTGTCTTAAGAACAACATTAGGCACTGGAGCTACAAACTGATTCGGTGTTTGGATGAATGTGGATGATCATTGTGATCTGTGGGGAAAAAGTAGCGTAGAAACAGCATGGCTGTATAAAATACTGTGAAGGGAGATGTGTGGGGTATGGTGGAAGCAGTCTGGGGAACCCACAGGCAGAGAGAGGAGAGGTAAGAAGACTAGGCTTCTCAGGAAAGAGGGTGTTTAAGAGGACTAGGAATGTGAGGTTGAGGAAGAAGAGAAAATGACATTAGCCATAGTAAAGCCACAGAGGCATTAAATAAATAGCTGGAATGGAGCTGTGTGGACTGAGAACAGAGTCCCCTCCCAAGCAATAAAGTGAGGCTAGAGCCAAAAGGTGGCAGGAGGCAGAAGGAATAATGAGGGAGAGTATTGAAGCGTTCACATCAGTGAGAACTTAGAATGTGAGGAAAGTAAGGAGTTCGAATCCCAAGTCCATCATTAGGTACTGTGTGATTTGGGGGTAGATTACGTAATTCCCCCAGGTATTTAAAATGGAAATAGTAAGTACTCCTTCATAGAATATTTTATGAAGGATCAACAGAGAAATACATAAACTCTTAACACAGATCAGTCAAGGTCAAGTATAGTTATATATCTGGCTAAAAGTAAGATTGCAGAGGCAGAGCTTTGGGTTTGAGTATCAGCTTTTCCTTATAAGGCATTGGTGTTTAAGTAAGTTATTTAACCTATCTAAGCCTCAGGTTCATTCTTTGGTGAAATTAAATAACAGTGGTACCTATTTAATATGGTTAGGAAGCATAAATTGGCCCAGTACCCCTGAGTAAATAGACCACACAAATTGGGTTATAAACAAACAAAAGGACAAGGAGATGGGAGGGGTCGGGATGATCTGGAAGGAGTTGCAGGTAAATATGACCAGAATACTGTACACAGTATGTATGAAATTCTGAAATAATTACTAAAAATATATTTTAATTTATAAACATACATTGGGATACGAGAGAGCATAGATTCAGTACTGAGACATGTTGAACTTGAGGTAACCTAAAATGATACCCTAAAGCTTAGAGGTAAGACTTGGACTCTAGAGATTTGAGAATTAGTTTATTCAACAAATATCTACTAAGCCCTTCATGAATGCCAGGAACTGATCTAGATGAAAAACTAGCTAAGGTCAGTTTTATCATGAAGCTTTGATTTTGATAGATCCACATAGATCCACAGCTAGTGAATAAAATAGGTTCAACCTAGCATATACAAGGCACCAAGTTTGAGTCATAGTGCATGTGCATATTCACAGAGAAAGCAGAAGAGAAAGGGGACATTTGGATTTTGGATTTTTCAAGTTGAGGTGCTAAGGGTATGAAGAAGAAAATATAGTTAGGAACAGTGAGTCACAGTGAATGATCTTAAAGACATGGCTCGGATGATAGCAAGTGGATTCCAGAATCTTTTCTCTAAAACTGAACTGCTGGTAGGCATAGATCATAACCTAAGGTTATGTCCACACCAGAAAGACTGTAGATACCTTGAGATACGGAGAAAGATAAGGAAATGAGGAAAAGGTTTAGGAACACAATGGCCTGTGAGATTAGTCTCAAAAGATCACTCAAATTAGAATCTCTGGATTTCCTGAATATGAAAGTAATAATATTCATTGTTAAAAATTTACAAAACAAGAATATTATTTTTAAATCAAAACTAGCCTTAATTAGTATTCATAGATGTCATTGTTAACTTTCTGATATGTTTTCTTTCAGATATACAGTTATTTTAGTAATAAATTACAAAGAATACTGTAATACAGCTTTTATCCTGTTTTTTAAAAACAAATATTGTGAGCATTTCCCCTGTCATTTGAAACCATATTTGATGGTTTTGTAATATTCCATTCTATAGTTGTACCATAAACATTTAAATTGTTATTGTCAAGTATTTAGAACCGATTTTGTTTGCTTGCATTTTGGGGTGGGTTTTTTGTTTGTTTTTTGTTTGTTTGTTTGTTTTGCTTGGAGTGTGTATGCGATTCTAAGTAATACTATGAAAAAACATTTGTACTGCTTTGATTACTGTTTCTTTGGACTAGATCCTCTATTTCAAGACTCTTGAGGGAAGACAACAATGTTGCCATCCACAAGTCTTAAAATATTTCCCCTTTTATACTCCCTGAATGTCAACACTAGCAAATCCCAGTAGTCAAACAGGAAAAGGTATCTAACTTTGATTTCCATTTCTTTGGCCTGTAATCTTGATCGTTGAACTTTTTTTAAAACACGTGACAGGTGAGTTGTCAACACTACCTCTATACTAATGCTCCTGGACTCATGTTACTGTCCTATAATTCTCCTGACTGTGATTCTAACAGCACTTGTGGATATTTCACAGATACTAGCTTTTCCCCCGTTTCTTCCTTTTCCTTTTCTGTTGTAGTGCTAGGGATTGATTCCAGGGCCTCATGCATACTAGGAAAGCACTCTACATCTCTAGTTCAAAACCATGGCTTTTCACTTCCGAGTGTGCCCACATACCCAGGTCTTCACTGTTTTAGTAAGTGCGCCACTTTTCCCCTGGATATGTAAGCAGGAAACTATGAGGGAGCTTCAACATGTACTTTTTTCTGAATTTTGTAATCTAGTCCATCCCCAGGCCTGTCAGTTCTAACAACAAATGCTATTTTATATCTCTGCTGCCTTCCATCTCTGCTAGCACACTTTGGTCTAAGCCATCAGTACCTCCCAACCTCAGGTAACCAAGGCCCTGTGTAATATGGTGTCTTGTTTCTCCAGTTTCATCACATGTTCATTGGACCCTATCTACTGTGGCTACCTTCCAGTTCTTTGAACAGACCAGTTCCTTCTTCCTTCTTTGTATGTGCTGTTCTCTTTGTATTAAATTTTCTTCATATGTCTGAATCTTCATCGTGTAGGTCTCAGGTTAAATGTTGTTCTTTAGAGATCCCTTTCCATACCAGTCTCTCTTGAGTAGTGAACATCTGTCATTCTCTCTTTTCTCCACATTTGTTTGCTTCATGGCATGTAGCTATTGTGCAGTTATGTCACGTGTTCATCTCAGGTTTATTTCTCCTTCTAGATTTGTGTGCTTTATAAGGGTAGGAGCCATTTCTCTCTTGTTCACCGTAGTATGCCTTAGCACAGGGCCTAGCATGTACAAAGTGCTCCAACAATGTTTACTTTGACAAATAGGAGAAACAACACAAGCATCTCCCAAACAGAAGAAGATTTGAATATGTACAGGGAATCGATAAAAGTCCTGTCCGACAGAAGGGCTAAGGATAGTATGAGCAGAGGTATACATGAAGCACTGTGTACAGAATACTGAATGGAAACTGGGGCCACAAGCTAACAGTGGTCCAACTAGAATGCAGTGATAAAAGGGAAGTTACAGCTATCCCAGATACTGTAAATGCTTTTGTAAGAAGCATTTACATGACTAGAAAAATTGTTCAGGGCAAATTTGGTAGCTAAATGATAGAGTGCTTACCTTGAGTGCTTGAGGGCCTGGGCTCAATCTCCCATACTGCAAATAAACACCCTCCCCTTCCCAAAAATTATTCAGACTCTTGCTTTCTGTAACTCCTTCTATTCATGACTCTAGATACTGAGACTATCCTAAATAAAACACCTAAATGGTATGTCTTCTCTCATATCTGCTTCCCTGTGCATATTCTCTTAATCATCTTTGAGGACTTCTACACTCAATGTGTTTGTTTTATGAGTGTGTTTGAGTAACAGCACCTCCATTCTTTTAACAGAAATGAAAGTAGAAGCTGGGTAAGTAATAAGACCTAGTGGATTTAGGTTCTTAAGTGACCGCTAGATAACCACTTCCATAGCCAAGTGGAAATGTGCAAGTAAAACTTTGTGACTAATGCAAAACATTTAGGATCTCTCTACTTTGGTGAATATAGATGTTTCTTCCACTGGAAAAAAACATAGTGGGAAAAGATGGGAATTCAGAGTTGGGGCACACAGGAGAGAAAGGGGAAGGAAATACGAATCAGGAGAAACCCAACAAAATACAAATAGAGGAATTTACAGAAGCAAAATGTTCTATCCATTCTGAGGCCACTCCCTACATATCCCCTACACACACACACACACACACACACACACACACACACCTTAACACATACTTTAATTCATGATATTTAACATAGTATAGCTTTCAGTCTCTAGACTTGGAACCTCTTAAGGTCAGAAGCCTTGACTAGTAGTTTATTAGTATTCCAATTGTATTGTATCTCATGGTACCCACCCCAGTATTGGATCATGGTTAAAGCTTGGAGGTTTCTGGAGAGACAGAGCACTATTCCAAAAGATGGAAACAATACAGCATTGTAAATGTTGATTCTTTAGAATTAGACCATTTTGGGGTGACTGACTTCTACCACTTAATAGATGGGGCATGATCTGTCCCCATCCCCTCTGTAAACTCAGTTTTCTCATCTGCTATCAACATTTATATTGCTCTTTACAAAGAATTTTATTGTGCATTTTTCCACTTGATCCTAATTCAACCCCATGAAATAGATCTACATTATAAAGCTATAAGAATGTGCTTTTCAAATCGACTTGACCAAAATTACATAGCTGGTAAGTGGCCATGCTAAAATTGAAATTTTTCCTTCTAATGCATAGACAAGTGATCACTAGACAGGGTACAAAGCACATTGCAGAAAGGTGATTCTGGGTGGAGGAACAGAAAACTGTAGAGTGAAAATTTACAGCTATGAGTAATGACAGTGACGCCTGAGAGAAGTGGATAGGAACAAGATTGATAGAAAGCAGGATGAAATAAATGATGAGGAGGAAGGGTGAAACAAGATTGAAGGAAATTTAGTGTTACAACTGCCTGGCCATCAGGCAAGCATGATGCTGATATGTAATCTGCATAAAAGATAACCATGCCTGATAGTAGACAGTTGTGGTTGGCCCATTTGATACAGATTTGTAATTCCTTAGTACTCTGTAACTGCTTGGAAACAGCACAAAGAAACTCTCCAGTCAGGGTAGTTATAGAGAGAAGGAATTCTAAGGCAGTAGTTGGTCCACCCTGGGGAGCCTAGAACACTGATGTAGTTTAGACTGAGCCTTATGGTTCCACCAGTGTCTGAGTAATATTGGGAGCCTTCCTCTAATTTTGCC
>JADRCD010028958.1:0-10417 GCA_019843815.1 Montemys delectorum
ACCCCAGAGTTGTTGACATATAATCTACAAAGGTATTTCTTCTATAGAAAACATTTTGGAAAAGAAAGAAAAGAAAGAAAAACAGCATTATGCTAAGCCAGTGGTACAGTTCCACTGTGTATCATTTCCCTGCATGTGCCAGCCCTTGGTTTGATTGCCAACCCTGTAGTAAATAAGTAAATAAAAAGTGCTAGGAAACTACTCTTATCTAAATTGGATTGCATGTATTTTATGCTCTGTGGTGAATGAAAGTATTAGATAAATAATCACTCCACAGTTTTCTTTTGTAGGAATACAGAATTTTTCATGGTAGTTTCTTTAGTAAGACACATGATAAACTATGTCTTTAGAAAATTGTTTATATGAAAGCAGAAGTTGAGAAAATTTGACACATACTATTATTTACAAACTTATGTGTGCCACTGCAGGGTCAGGTATTTTCCCCATCAAGGTTTTTTTCTTACATGTGTCACAGTTCACCAATGTGTAGATGTCACAGTGAGTTTCTAACTTAATTTGTGTGATCTGAAGTGTTTATTTTACTAAGAATATCAAGTCATGCACAGGATGACTTTTTTGCCTTTATTATATTCTTTCAGATACATTAAAAGGAGCCCAGGACACCATCTGAGCCCCGGTTGCAAGGCTTTCTCACCACCAGGTTTACTTGACCTTGGGCCTGGTGGATTGGAACCCCAAGTGTGAATACTGCTCTTTCCCAGGAGCTGTTAACTTCAAAGCCTTTAGGAAGCATTTGAATGGTAATAGTAAGTGCCAACGTAGGAAACAAACACTCATAAAGTGTCCTCTGATCATCCTTCCTCCACCTTCACTTTCAGCTCATCTGTCCATTCATTCCTAGTTGCATTTCCCTGCCACTCTTCACTGGGAAAGCAGTTCTCTGATTGTTTTATGTCCTCAATTCTCTTCTTCTGAGAACCACATTCAGGGAGGCTCTCTGGCTTAGCAGATGGGCACAAAGCAACTCTGTTAGAGGTGTGACTTGAACTTTCCTGAAATCTGAGAGCCACTCCTACTTGGATTTGAACTTTGAAGACCCAGAGGTAGGAAGTCTCCATAAAAGGATCAAAACACATCAGAGCAGAACCCACTGATTTGGGCTGGCAACTAAGGCTGCTAGGATTACCTTTACTCAACAGCTCTAGATAGTGGACCCTGAGCCCCGAAAAACCACTTCACAAATGTCTGCATCAGTCCCAAAGATGACTGGAGGGAGCGTGAGGATAAATCGGTGCAACCTATCTCCACCACTGAAAAAGCAAATCAAAGCATGGCCTAGTGAATAGCATCCCTCATTCAACAACTAATGTCTGTGAGAGACTGTTAGGTTCACAGCAGTGTGGCAAGCACAGAGAAATATAATTGTAGTGGTATCTGCAGGAGGCTAGTGCCTAGTGAACACGCTGGTATCCAGTGGAAGCAGCAGTGGTGCCCAGTGGGGGGCATTGGTCCCTGGCAGGGGGCGAGAGAACAGGAAATGAGGAAAGAAATGGTGTATGGTAGCAGACCTTTACTGTGGGTAGGGGGGCAAGAGCATTGGCACTGGTGAGATGCTGCTCAGTGCCTCCTGGAAATACCTGAGGAGTACTTTGTATGGCACAGTCCCACAGAAGCAAATGAGGACAGGAGTCAGAGAGTAGACATATGCTTCCTGGTTGGACTCAGAGGCTGACAATTCACATTCTTACGTTTATCAGTATAAGAAGCACGACAGCTACTCATGGGGAACTTTTACACATCCCAAAGAAAATGCACACCTGACTATAAAAGGACTTGAAGAAAATGACAAGTGAAGAGTTGGAGAAGTTTGATGAGAAAGGGGTTAGTGAGAGCTGAAAAACTTAGTGTGTTCTTTTTGTGGCACAGCTGGGGATTCTAATGGCAATAAAAATTTCCACTCTGTGGGGGCCTGGAAGTTCTATGTGCACTTGTGGACTGGCGCAGGCCATGAGAAGAAAGACACCGGACTGTCTAGCCTGTTGTCTAAAGAGTTGGCATATGGACTACTGAAAGTACTGAAGGCATTTTGTAGGCAGGCAGACTGCTAAGGATTAAGGAAAACCTTGCTGGCAGGAGCCCAGAGAGAGGAAAGGTGTGGCCAGGAAGAGGACTTGGAGGATGGGAGATTTAGGAGGAGGGAAATGGAGGGTAGGAAGGTGATGCCTGCCAGGTAAAGAAAGCCAAGTGGGCCTGCTGCGCCACAGCTTAGACTTACAATACTGCTCTTCTCTGCAGAATGTCCTGGGTTCCATCCCTAGAACTGAAAAAAAAAAAAGTGGAAAGGGAAAGAGGGAGCACAACCAAGAACAGTGGAGAGGGAGGTGAGTCAGAGGACAATGGAGACTTTTGAGCATCACCAAGGCACTCCTGGTTGCTGAAATGATACTTTTAATATTGACTATACATTTGGTTGTCAAAATAACTAAGTATAAGCTGTGTGTCAGTGTTACAATATATGTTGATTATGTGTGCCACCACACCCCTATAAATTCTTCTTGGACTTTCCCAACATACTTCCTTCTCAACTTCACGTCCTTGCTCCCTTCCTCTCTTCCTCCCTCCCCCTCCTTCCCTCCCTCCCTCCCTTCCTTCCTTCCTTCCTTCCTTCCTTCCTTCCTTCCTTCCTTCCTTCCTCCCTTTTTAAAAAAAGATTTATTTATTATTATATGTAAGTACACTGTAGCTGTCTTCAGACACACCAGAAGAGGGTGTCAGATCTCTGAGCCACCATGTGGTTGCTGGGATTTGAACTCAGGACCTTCTGAAGAGCAGTCAGTGCTCTTACCCGCAGAGCCATCTCACCAGCCCCTTTCTTTCTTTCTTTCTTTCTTTCTTTCTTTCTTTCTTTCTTTCTTTCCTTCCTTCCTTCCTTCCTTCCTCCCTTCCTTCCTTCTTCCTTTACTCTTTCCTTTCTTTCTTTCCTTCTTTCTTTCTCTCTCTCTTTCTTTGATGTAACACACTGAGTCCAGTCAGAGCTGCATATATGCACAAGGATGTGGGGCCAACCACTAAGGCATGGACAATCTACCAGTGGCCAACTCCCAAAGAAAAGAGATTACCCAGCAGCACCTTCTTTTGCAAGAGCTCATCTCTGGTCCAGGATACATTTCTGTCATTTATTATAAACATGTTGATGGTTTTGTTTTTAACACAAATGAAATTATTATATATATATATATATATATTCATATTTTACCTGAAGCAATAGACTACAGATACTACAGCTGTCTTTCTTTCTTTCTTTCTTTCTTTCTTTCTTTCTTTTTTTGAGACAGGGTCTTTCTATGTAGTTCTTGCTGTCCTGGACCAGGCTGGCCTCGAACTCATATTTATTTATGTTGTTCCCAAATATATCTTGTTATAACCAATGCTTCAAGTAACATATACTTAGGCAACTCTTATAAGATAAACTCCTAGAAAAGAAATTGCTAGGTCAAAGGATATATAGTTTAGCACAATTTGACATATATTGCAATTTTTTCCTCCAAAATGTTTATCTAATTTAATTCTTCTAGGAGCAAATTTAATCAAGACCTCTTCCCCAATGTCTATGGCAATTTGTCAACCTGTTCTTCCTAAGACGGCAATAAATACCAGTTTGCACCATTGGAAAGGGTTGTATTAGTCAGCAGATCCTAATGAATGAAGGGTTTCTTAATTAAAATAAGCAGAAAGTCATTACTTGTAAATATATAAACAAGTTGATTATAGCAAGAGGCTGAATACTTCTAATAAGCATGTGTGGATATTAAATTAACCATGGTTCAGAAACCATCCATGGATGCATGGCTGATTGGAAATAACCACTTCACGGTGGTTACCCAATTCTTCTCTGCCAACTGCCAAATGGCAGTCCTACTTGTATGGTTATTATAGTTTGATGTAACTCGTGACATTCCCCAAACACATGTTACATGTCAAATGAAGGAATTTTAGTCCCCAGTGGGTGTTTAAGAAATTAAAATAAATCTGTTATATTTCCCCACACTAATCCATTTTTTAATATAGATATGCCAGCTAGGAATCTTTGGTTGAATAAGGAATATATTTTATTTTTTCCTTCACTATAATATAAATCCGAGTTTAGCAAAATTTAAATTCAACATTACTATTTTCTTTCAATCCATCTTTTAAATAAATAATAATAATGAAGTAAATAGTCAAGAGTAGGGATGGTTGCATACTTGTAATATCACGAAGAAGGCTGACCTGGGAGGACTGTAAAGTCCAGGCAAGTTTGGAATATGTACAGAGACTCTGTCTCAATAAACTTACAAACAAACCAACAAATAAATAATAGCGTATCATTCATTCAACAAATGTGTTTAGTTTAAAAATTACACTATATATTCAAATGATCCCTATGTTTAAATAAGCTATTTCTTTTATTTTACGTAGTTAATGTAATGTGTAACATAAAAATAAATTCCTCTGGGTAGTGGTGGCCCACGCCTTTAATCCCAGCACTTGGGTGGCAGACGCAGGTCGATTTCTAAGTTCTAGGCCAACCTGGTCTACAGAGCGAGTTCCAGGACAGCCAGGGTTACACAGAGAAACCCTGTCTCGAAAAACCAAAAAATTAAAGTAAAATAAAATAAGATGAAAAATAAAAAATAAATAAAAATAAATCCCTGGGACTGAGAATCTAGCTTACTTGGTAGAGTTTGTCCCCTGGTTGGTGAAACTCGGGGTTCAATCCCCAACAATGCATTATTCCACTTAGCTGGATTTTTTTCCCTGTTGGCAAGTCCTAATAGTGCCAGAAGGTACTTTACAGTCTGGTTCAGAAGAGCTGTTATTGACTGTCATGCTCAGTTGTGGACCCTGAGTACAATACTGTTGCCTGGACAGGAAAAATATGTTCATTGATGTAATAGTGACAATTCTGTTACGGTAAGAGTCAACTGCTTTCTAATTTTTTGGCTTAAGATTTAAGGGTTGCTAAGGAGGAAATTCACTTTTTGTACCCATGGTTAGCATGGCACTGCTCTTGTTTTGCTAAGTTGACATGATGTAGCTATCAGATAGGTTGCTAAATAGCTGTCTTTATGCTCAGAGATTAATGCTGCCATTAGCTTTGTCCATTGAAGCATGTTGAGGAGGAAATGGTGACTGCAGAGACTGATAACTGGTATATGTGATGAGAAGAGACAAACAACTGTTGAATACAGAGGGACTGGGTAACCATGGGATATGGTGATGCAGGCCTTTAATTTCAACACTTAGGAGGAAGAGGTAGGCAGATAGATCTACATGAGATTGAGGTCAGCCTGGTGTGGTGACGCACACCTCTAATCCCAACAGTTGGGAGGCAGAGGCAGGCAGATTTCTGAGTTCGAGGCCAGCCTGGTCTACAGAGTGAGTTCCAGGATAGCCAGGACTACACAGAGAAACCCTGTTTCGAAAAAAAAACAAAAAAACAAAACCAAAAAAATAAAAAATAAATAAACAAACAACCAAACCAAACAAAAACGACTGCCTCAAAAACAAACAAACAAACAAAACCTAACTAACTAAAAGATCCATTCTTGATCTCCTGACTGCTACAATTATCTACCCAACATCTCCCCAAGACTGAGTCTGTCAACATCCTGCATCTGGGAGGAATTCAAAGAACCTCACCTCTCTCTGAGTAAGTACACACAGTTAATGATTGAACCTTCACCCATGTTCCTCTAATTCTAACAAAAATTGACTCTCAAATTTACTTCCAAAATGCTTCAATGGCCAAAGCTAATGGCAGCATTAATCTCTGAGCACAAATATAGCTACTTAGCAACCTATCTGATAGCTATTGGGACACACACACACACACACACACACACACACACACACACCACTACAAGGACATAAAAGGAAAAGGGGGGCTAGTGGGAAAGAGGAAAGGGATCAAAGGGAGTGAAAGAGGGGACAAAATGGGGTAAGGAAAATGTAAATGCAATTGAAATACATTGTATATGTTTTAAAAAGTTATAACAAACCCACTCATTATTAGATATAATTAACATATTCTATTAATAGCATAAAAACAGTTTTTGAAGGCACAATAGCTTCAGGGGGTAGATTATGAAGAAAGGTCACTTCAGGCAACTTGAGTAATCTGCCAAAGGTCTGCAAATTAGTATGAATTCAAATAAAAACAGATTCATGTTTGCTAGGGTGTTATAGACTGATACCCTAGTACTTAGAACATGGAGGTAAGAGAATCAGGAGTTTGAGGTCATTCTCAACTAGATTTATATGAGATCCTGTCTGAACCATCCTTCATGGGCCCAAAGAAAAACATTAGCCCTATGTTTTGCATTCCTAACCACAATGGGTTACTTTAAAATGTCCCCATGTTGGTAGGAAGGGATTTTAGAAGCCAACTAATAGAACTTATACTAAAGTGATAAGTGTTCACTTGATATAGTTAGGAGGACAACTTTGCTTAAAAATGTCTTGTGTTCTTCCCTTTACCAAGCAATGTGAAGAAACTGTGGGCTCTGGAGTAAACATCATTTCTCTTTCTGCTTTCCTATATTTCTATTGTAGTGGTGTTGTTTAATTTGTAAGTAACGTTTTGTTATGTTGCCTAAGAGGCCTTGAACTCTGTTTTCCTGCCTCATCTTCCAGTGGCTTGGACTACGGCTGTATACCACATAGCCTACCTAGATACTTCCCAATGTCTTGGATGTCTGTGTGTTAACACAGGAAGACTGATGTCCCAGACTCTTGGGCAGAGGATAGTGAATAAGCCAGAATTTCAGCAGAAGGATCTCAAAGGAGAGGGATCTTAGAGGAAAGATTCTGGAAAGTGCTATCTGAACATTTAGACACATCTCTGAATTACAAGCCCGAGAGTTTAAAGTGAACTATAATGGCTGGAGAAATAATTCACTGGCTAAGAAATCTTACTGCCCTTGGTGAGGACTGGAGTTACGTTTCCAATGCCCACTGGTGGCTTACAAGAACTTATCCTGTAAACCCTCCCCTTCCTCCCCCAAACCCTGCTCTCTGCTGTAAAGGTGCCAAGGCTTCCTTCTGGCCCCTATGAGTACCTAGACACATATGCACATACCTAATACCCAGAGACAAATACACAATTAAAAAATAAATCTAAAAAAAAAAAAAAATGTTGCCAGGCAGTGGTAGTGCACGCCTTTAATTCCAGCACTTGGGAGGCAGAGGCAGGAGGATTTCTGAGTTCGAGACCAGCCTGGTCTACAGAGTGAGTTCCAGGACAGCCAGGGCTACGCAGAGAAACCCTGTCTCGAAAAAAAAAAAAGTTTGAGTTCTATATGGTTCTGTCATTTCAACTGTTTTTGCTTTGGCCTTCAAGAGCTCTGTCATCCAGCTCCTGTGTTACCTCATAATTGTGTTTTTTATTTGTTCTGTTTGCTTTTTGCTTTTTTGATAA
Source organism: Montemys delectorum (assembly GCA_019843815.1). Lineage (NCBI taxonomy): Eukaryota > Metazoa > Chordata > Mammalia > Rodentia > Muridae > Montemys > Montemys delectorum. The sequence goes on from JADRCD010028958.1 coordinate 7,421, forward strand.
ATATCATGTGTCTCAAACTGGCTTGGCCTTGTAGCCAAGGAGGATTTTAAAGATGGTTCATGTCTTGAGAACTAGGATTTATAGGCAAGTTGGACAAAGCTATGCTTATGCAGTGCTGAGGATCTAACCAGAGCTGTAGCAAGCAGCTTGCCCGCTGAGCTACATTACCAACCCCAGTAGTGGATTTTGTTTGGAACACCTCCCTCCTTTTTGTCAGTAAAGGTTTGTTGAGTTTGGGTTTGTTTTGTATATAACTGCTCCAATCAGTAGGAGATAGCTTTAGTCTTAGGGAGTCACTGGACCTTTTGTTTATGAGTTTTTGTTTTTCAAGACAGGATTTCTTGGGTAGCTTTGGCTATCCTGAAACTCCATTCGTGCATCAGAGATTGGCCTGCCTCACAAACTGGGATTAAAGGCATGTGCCACCCTCCACCCCACCCCTTCAGAAATCTTAGTTCTTTTGTTTGGGAAGATGTCATTTGACAACAAAATACAGAGTCTAAGTGTGTCTATGGCTATTGAGATATCATTCTAATGTCTATGCTGAAGAAAAAGGAAACACAGATGTGTAGAGTTAATCATGTATCTAAAAATATGTCTTTGGTTACCTATATGTGACTATATAAAGTGTTAGTTTAGCCCCATTACTTCAGTTCTAACCTTTTATCACAGTTTAACAATGTCATAGTCCTTAAGAAAAATGTCCTGAAAAATCAGGCATGGTGTCGCGCTCAGCAACTGCTCAAAGGACTTGGGTAGAATTAGAAACCATCAAGCCTGGTATGATAGTGCACACCTTTAATGCCACAACTAGAGAAGCAGAGGTAGGTGAATCTCTGTGAATTTAAGACTAACCTGGTCTACACATCAAGTTCCAAGAAGGTTAGAGCTACAGATCACAGGTATAATACCTCACACCTGCCATTCCAGCACACAAGAGGCTGAGGCAGTGGGATTGTCAGGCCATTCTGAGCTACATAGATAGCTAGGCTAGTCTGGGATACAGAATAAGACTGCATCCTCCTCCTCCTCCTCCTCCTCCTCCTCCTCCTCCTCCGACTCCTCCTCCTATACCACTGGAACCTGACTGAACCTGATGAACATGCAGTACTTCACAGGTATAGTACAAATTAGGTACTTCACCTTTCTGTAAATTTGAGCCATTAAAGAAAAGAATTTGAACTCTTAGGGGGCTACAGTCCAAAATCACATGCAGTAATTTCTTTTAAATATTAACATACACATAGACAAAAGTCTCCCGAAGCTAAGATTTCATGTGAAAAGTTTTTAGAGTGTAAGAACTGTGTACATCCAAATCTTAACCCTGGAAAAGAAGCTGTATAGACGCCTTCCCTGGATTTAGGAAACACCACTATAATTAACTTCAGGCAGCTGCTATGCATTTGCAGTTTCTTAAGCTACAAAATTCTAACATATTTCAGGCATATGGAAACAAAGATATTCTTATCTTATTGAGTGACTCAAGTAAGAAAAATGGTACGAAATATGTCAACCTTTAGTATTTGATTGGGCATGTACCCATTTTAGTCTTGGCATTAAATTCTCTTACAGAAACATTTCTCTTGTGAAAGTCTTCATTTAATGAGACATGTTTAAAATGTCTACAACTCAGCCAGTGATCCATTTATTTCTAGAAATATTCGATGTCGCAAAAATCTCATCCAGTTAACACACTTGGCTTATTCTCTTGTGCCACGGGTTTTTACGTCTCACTCTCAAAATTCTCCTTTCATTGCCAGGGACCAACTGTTCTCATTTCCTTCATGCGTCCACATTGTACAGGGCTTGAATATCAAGTTGGAGCTGGCTGTATAATGAGGTTCTGGAGGTGTTTTAGGAAGAATATAAGCTCCGCTTCTATTAGGATTTGGATTTGAGCATATGTCTTTAGAACACATAAGCACATGACCATAAAAGAAAAGTGAACCGACATACTTACAACAGAAAGCGGGTCAGGCACATCATTGGATTACTGCCCTGGAAGGAAATGTTGCCCTAGAAGAACCTCAGTACCCACTGTATTTTTTTTTCTCTCTCAATATTTATCAGGTTTTATGCTGATATCTTTTTATCCATGAAGGTTTCTAGGAAGCTGGAGAGATGCTGTTGGAGATCACCGCTTACGTTTCCAGAGAATCCAGGTTCAATTCCCAGCAGCCATATAGCAAGCAGTTCAACTACCTCTATCTCCAGTTCCAGGGGATCTGAAGCTCTCTTATCACTCCTGAGGGCAACAGGCATGCACATAGGTACACAGACACAAATGCAGACAAAAATCCATACAAATAAAATAAACACAATACCATTTGAGAGAAAGAGAGAGAGAGAGAGACAGAGAGAGAGAGAACTACTTAATGCTCGTGGCTGTGATAAGGAAATCACTTTAGAAATGAGCTATATTCTTTTATCATGGGATTTCCACAGTTTATTCAGAGATACAGTTTGGTACCCGATCTACATGTAGAAAGCTTCCAAGTTGTTTAAAGAATAATTGATGGTGCTCTAAAACAGTCTTTGCTTGCCACAGCTTTGCATTAGGAGTGTCCTGGAAACATAAAATTCTGCAAGAGATTTTTTTTTTAGTCATTTGTACAAGTCATTCCTCACACCCCAATATTTAATAGATAATATCTAAAGTATCTATAATCCCCGGGTATGGTAGCCCACACACCTTTAATCCCAGCACTTAAGAGGCAGAGGCACACTGATCTCTGTGAGTTTGAGGCTAGCATGGTCTAAATAGTGAATTCTGGGCCAATCAGAGATACAAGGCATTCTGGGCCAGTCAGAGATACAAGACGAGAACGCGCGCGCGCACACACACACACACACACACATACACACACACACACACACATACACATACACACACACACACAGAGAGAGAGAGAGAGAGAGAGAGAGAGATGCATTTTTAAAAAATGTTTACATAAGATCCTAGACTTTGCACACACACACACACATACACACACACAC
>JADRCD010028991.1:0-10388 GCA_019843815.1 Montemys delectorum
GGGACATGGAACTTTTGGAGGGTGGCACCAGAGGGATAATGAAAAGACTATAAAAAATAAAAGTAATAAAAAAAAAGAAAAGAAAAGATTAAGTTTTTCTTTCTGATTTTCAAAATATATGTAGTAATCTATCATATCCTCATTATTAAGATTCTACAATAAGATTTTTATTATACTTTAACAGAATAATCTAAGATCATTGAACCTGATTTTATCTCTGGCCACTGAGTTATCTTACATAAGAAAATCTATAAAAATTCATCACAACAAATTTCTAACTATGGCAGCTTTGTCATCCCTAAAGCAGAAGAGGCTCAGCTCATAATAAATATATATTCTGACAAGAGAGTATATCATAGGCCTTCCTTAAGCCAGCCACTTGATGGCTAGAGCTTCACTCTTGGCTGTCTTCCTACAATAGCAGCAGGCGAAATTCCTACCTCAATAGGGAAATATGATCCCCACCCGTCAGCTTCAGTCAAGCATATAATGGAAGAAATTTATCATCATTCTTCATATTTTTGTAATTTTTCAGATCATAATATAATTGTTACATATATGCTCATGTGTATACAAATGTATTCCTAAATATAAGCTGCTCACTCGATATAATAGTGTGTGTGTGTGTGTGTGTGTGTGTGTGTATCAATCCTTCTTAACAAAACCAAATGTCAGAGTAGTAGATTCTTTCCTCATGGTCTGACTGTAGGAGAAATAATACAAAAGATTTTTTCCTACTTTTAAATTAGCCACTTCCTACTTTATCTATCTTCTTATATGGTAATTCTATGTTGATTTTTTTTTACAGTTTCCAAAGCAATTAAAAATAAAAAATAGAAGAGCAAAAGAAAACAAACAAAACGCCTCAGGGATATCATTGTTAGATTTTTTTCCCCTCAAATTCCAAAGTCTCTGGCTGGTATACTTTTTTTCATTGTGTCTTTTAAATGTTTTTCATGACAAGAAAGCACTTAGAGTTGAGAAGCACTTTCAGAAAGATGGCAGAGTACAAAGTTATATAAAAATAGGTAGCCATTCTATATATCAACAGCAAACACACTTGGAGAGAAATCAGGGAAATAACCACATTAAACATTGCTTCCAAAAATACATTAGAAAAAATATAAACAACAAAGCAAAATAACTCCACAATGAAAAATGTAAAACACTGAAGAAATAAATTGAAAAAGATACTAAACTATGAAAAGGCTTTCCCTGTGCATGGACTGGAAGAATTAATATTGTGAAGATGGCTGTCCTACCAAACATGATCTTTAGAATCAAACAATTGCCATCAAAACTCTACTTTCTTCATAGAGATTTAAAAAAAAAAGAAAACAACCTTAGAATTCATATGAAAGTATGGATAGTCAAATCAACTTAGAGCCAAAAGAGTTATGCTGCTGGTCTCAGATTACTGGATATTCACACCTATAATAAAAATGTGGGGTAGACTGAAGAGTTAAGTGAGCAGTTAAAAGAACTTGATGCTTTTGTCAAAAATTAAGATTCAGTTTCCACTCACATGATAGCTACATGATTCAGTTGTGCAATACTTGGTTATTTACCTGAAGGTTTTAAAGTTAGCATATCAGAGGAACATATACAAAGTTTATTGCAGCACTATCCACAACAACTAAATCATGGAAGCAATGAGGGTATCCAATAATAAAGAAGTGTATAAGAAAATATATGGTATATGTGCACAATTGAGTATTTCACCTATAAAGAAAAAAGTATGTCATCTTTCAAAAAATGAGTTTAAGTGCCATAATATTTTAAAATGTAAGTTAAATATTAGATCATTTCTCTCACTTGTGACTCCTAGATTTTGTATAGTTACAAAAATCATGCATGTTCATAATTAACTTAAATTGCTACAGCTTGTTCCTACTAATATAATTAATATCATGAGGAGGAGAGAGATTATTTGGCTCATTGCCACATGTAGTCAAGGGAAACCAAGGCAGAGGCATGAATCAGGGACCACAGAGGAATATTCTTACTAGCTTGTTCTCAGGTTTATGTTCACCTAGATTTCTTATATAGATTTGACACAGTTGCTTGGAGATAGTACATTATCTCAGTGGGCTAAGCCTATCTTCATCAAGGAGCAGTCAAGAAAATAACCCCTGCCTGATGGTGGTGGCACACGCCTTTAATCCCAGCACTTGGGAGGCAGAGGCAGGCTTATTTATAAGTTCAAGGCCAGCCTGGTCTACAGAGTGAGTTCCAGGACAACTGGGTCTGTACAGAGAAACTCTGTCTCAAAAACAAAACAAAACAAAACAAAAAAGAAAATAACCCCTATAGATGTGCCCATTGGCTGATATGACTGAGGCAATTTTTCAGTTGATGTTCCCTCTTTCCTGGTGTGTCAGCTTGATAATGACAATTACCAACACAAAAGTACAAGTAATATCATCTAGAAGCAAAGGAGTTTAATAGGAGGGCATAAAAAGGGAGGGTAGGTGGAACTGAGGCTGAGTAGCATGTTCAGTAGGTATAATGTACAAGGAAGAAAGTTTTAAAATATCAACGATGAGAATAAAAAGGCTGTTACATTGTTTGTGTGTTATAGCAGGATTTCTCAACTGAAGTACATAGGATCTATGATAATTGGAGTCCTTGTTTTTTGAGAAACCGAAAGTGTTTCCACTGTGTCCTTATTATAGATGGTAAATAAATGATTACTATTGATCACTTCTAACAAATGTTATTATTACATGTATAAGAGCAAACAATTAGAAAGCGTATTGTCAATGGATGACTATAGGCTAATTGCACAACATAAACATAAGCAGAGCTACAAATATTTTTCATGTGCCAAGCACTTTGACAAATCCCAAGTAAAATGAATGTCTAACACTTTATAAACTAATCATCGAACTGGTAATACTAAAATGAACATTAAACCATGGTCATTTTAGGACATAGGTATACAATACACTCATAACTTGGTAAATAATTAGCTTCAAGAAAAACTTTATTTGGAAAGATGTCTGGCAATATTTCTTATTGATATAAACATATATTTGAACATTTAACAAATTCACTCTCAGAAATGTATCCCATGAATTTCAAAAGAAACATTAAGAGTGTACTAACGTGCTCCTATATGCTATGGGATTTAAAAAAAAAAAAAAGAAGCACTGTTAAGAACAGTAGAAATTTGTCTTATGGCATGTACAGGAGAGTGTATGGAAGGAGAAAGGAAGGTGGATAAATTAGGAGAAATGATGTAATTATACTATAATCATAAAAATTTACACACACACACACACACACACACACACACAAATACACACATGCACTACCCTTCCTTGTCATGCCTTCCCATTAATCTCCTTTGTTTCTGTAGAGCAATGATCCTCCTCAACCTTCCTAAGTATGTGACCCTTTAATACAGTTCCTCATGTTGTGGTGACCCTCAACCATGAAGTTATTTTTACTGTTACTTCATATGTAATTTTGATGAGTTAGGCATGCTCAGCAGATATAATGTGCGTATAAATGTAGATGACATTTTCTAGTCTCATCCATTTGCCTGCAAAACTCATGATGTCCTCATTCTTCATAGCTGAGTAGTATTCCATTGTGTATATGAACCACATTTTCTGCATCCATTCTTCCATTGTGGGACATTTGGGTTGTTTCCAGCTTCTGACTGGCACAAATAAGGACACTATGAACATAGCAGAACATGTGTCCCTGGGGAATAGAAGGAGGAATAGAGGAGTATATGCTAAAGAGTGGTATAGCTGGGTCTTCAGGTAGATCTATTCCCAATTTTCTGAAGAACCTCCAAATCGATTACCAGAATGGTTGTACAAATTTGAAATCTCACCAGCAATGAAAGACTGTTCTTCTTTCTTCATATCTTCACCAACATGTGGTGTCACCTGAGTTTTTTATCTTAGCCATTTTGATTGGTATAAGGTGGAATCTCAGGGTTATATTGAAAAACTGTCAGATTTGCATTTTCTAATGACTATGGACTTTTAACATTTCTTTAAGTGCTTCTCAGCCATTTGAGATTCTGGATGGAACTAGAAATTGTCATCCTGGGTGAGTTAACTCAGACCCAAAAATACATGCATGGTATGTATTCACTAATAAATGGATATTAGCTAAAAAAAAAAAAAAAAAAAAACAAACAAACAAACAAAAAAAAAACAGAATACCCAAGATACAATCCACAGGACTCAAGAAGGTTAACAAGCTAACGGGCCCAAGTGAGGATGCTTCAATCCCACTTGAGAGGGAGAAGAAAACAATCACAGTGCAGAGGGAGGGAGGGACCTGGGTTGGAAAGGTGACAGGGAAGGGAAAAGAATAGCATGATCAGGTATTGGGAGGGGCACAGGACTGAAGCCCTGAGAGCCAGCAGAAAGAATGGAAACAGACAACCTCAAGAAGTGAGAAATGGGGGGACCCTCTAGAATGTATTAGAGACCTGGGAGGTGAGAGACCCTCAAGACTTAAAAGGAGGGACCTTAGAATAAATGCTTTACAGTGGTGAGAGGGAACTTTTAGAGTCCACCTCCAGAAGAAAGACAGGAAATGAAGTGTAGGGATGGGGTTGCCATTGTACAGTCAAAAACTCTGACCCAGAATTCTTCCTGTCTGAAGGAAGTGCAGGGTCAAAAATGATGAGAGCCTGAGGCAAAAAAGGTCTAATGACAGGCCTGAATTAGAATCTAGCTCAAGGGATGGCCCTGGGGTCTGACATTGTTATTGATTCTATGGTGTGCTCACAAAAAAAGGGGCCTATCATGACTGCCCTCCAAAAGACCCAACAAGCATATGAAACAGTCAGATGCAGATACTTACCAATGGACAGAAGCCAGGGACCCCTGTAGTTAAATTAGGGAAAGGCTGTAAGAAGCTGAGGAGGAAAGCAACCCCATAGGAAGACCAGCAGTCTCAACTAACCTTTAACCCTGAGATCTGTCAGATATTAATCCACCAACCAGGCAGCATGCACCAATTATGGTGATGTGATTATTCACCTTCTTTCCAGGTGGATAAAGACAGGAGGAAGTGAAGGGCAGCTAATATAAGGCCCCTGACACAAATACATCTGAGGACTTCCTGGTCTGGCCTCATTGAGAGAAGATACAGCTAACCCTTATAAGACTTGAGGCCCCAGGGTTTGAAGAGGTTTGATGGGGTGGGGATTTAGGGTGGGGATATTCTCTTAGAGACAGGAAAGAGGGAATGGGGTGAGGAATAGTCAGAGGGCAGACTGGGAGGGAGATAATGACTGGACTGTAAATAAAACAAAAATAAACACAGAAAGAGAGAAAGAAAAAGGAAAGAAAAGAAAGAAAGAAAGAAAGAAAGAAAGAAAGAAAGGAAGGAAGTAAGGAAGGAAGGGAAAGAAAAGAAGAGAAAAGAAAAGAAAAGAATTAAAAAATAAGATGTAGATGAATTGTAATGTAAATATTTTTGGAGACAGCTGTTTGCCCATTAGGCACCAACACATTGAAAAACCCTGCTCTAGATAATTTCATTTCTACTTTTTTGATTCTGATCGAGTTGACACACAAGGGAAAAGTAACATTAACTGAGTAATTGCCTCAATCATATCAGTCAATGATCACATTTATGGTGAGTATTTTCTTGATTACTAATTGATGGAGGTGTGTGCTCAGTCTACTTTGAGAGATATGATCTCTAGGAAAGTGGTCCACAGGTCTCCACAAGAAGCCTAAGTGAAGGGGCTTGAGAAACGGATTAGTGGTTAAGAGCACTGACTGCCCTTCCAAATGTCCTGAGTTCATTGCAGCAAAGAGAGCCATCAGTAATGGGATTCAATGCCCTTGTCTGGTTTGTCTAAAGACCACTACAGTGTACTCGTATGAATAAAATAAATAATTATTTTTTTTAAAAATCCTAAGTGACTGCAAACCCTATGGGGCTTCAAACACCTTCAGTTCCTTGGGTTTTTCCCAACCAGTACCCCCTGGGTTCCCAGGGACTAAACCACCAACCAAAGAATACACATGGAGAGATCCACGGCTCCAGCTGCATATGTAGCAGAGAATGGCCTTGTGGGACATCAATGAAGGGAGAGTCCCTTGGTCTTGTGAAGGCTCAATGCCCCAGTGTAGAGGAATGCCAGGGCCAGGATGTGGGAGTGAGTAGGATAGTGAGCAGTGGGAGGAGGGATGGGATAGGGGGTTTTCAGAGGGGAAATAGGGAAAGAGGATAGAATTTGAAATGTAAATAAAGAAAAGATCTAATAAAAAAGCCTAATGAAATACATACATTTAGTTAGATGACAAATAGTTAGATAGATAGATAGATAGATAGATAGATAGATAGATAGATAGATAGACAGATAGAGATATGATAGAGAGATATAGACAGACAGTTACACAGACAGACAGACAAAACAAAACTCTAGTTATACTAGATTACAGAAATTACCACCCCTGGGATTGCTATTTGAGAAACAACAAATTCAGTCAAACATGCAGACTATTATTTCAATTTTTGATGAATATAAAAAGACTCTACACCCGTTACACATGTGAAAATACGTAGACTTTTATCCATATATACAATTTTACATGTATGTTTGTGTACACATGTTTTAGTTTGCTTCCTAATGCCATGATAAAGACTATAACCCAAAGCAACCTGGGCTAGAAAGAGTTTTCGTCAGTTTACATATGCTGATCACAGTCTATTATAAGAAATTGGGACAGAAACAGAAGAGAGGAACCTGACTGAATTCAGGAACTGAACTAGAGGTCATGAACAAAAAATGGCTTATGGGTTTATTCATGCTCAGACTACTTTCTTAAAAGACATAGGACTACCTGCCCATGCCTGGCATCACCTACATTAGTTTGGACTCCCTGAAATCATTATTTTGGAACATACCCAAATGGCCTACAGGTCACACTCATGGAGGCATTTTCTCAGTTGAAGTTTTCTTTTCTTATATGACCCCTGTTTGTGGAAAGTTAAAAAAAAAAAGCTAATGAAATTGAAGTATGAAACAATCATATTTTTATTGGATATTTTCTTTATTTACATTTCAAGTGTTATCCCCTTTCCCAGTTTCCCTCCCTCCTGGAAACACCCTGTCACATGTTCCCTCTCCCTGTTTTTATGAGGGTGTTCCTTCACCCACCCACCCACTCTCACCTCCCTGCCCTTGATTCTCCTACACTGGGGCATCTATCAAGCCTTCGTAGGACCAAGGACCTCTTCTACCATTGATACATGACAAGGCCATTCTGTGCTAATATATGCAGCTGGACCCATGTGTACTCCTTTGTTGATGGCTTAGTCCCTGGGAGTTCTGGGAGATGTGTTTGGTTGATATTATTGTTCTTCCCAAGGGGTTACAAACCCCTTCAACTCCTCAGTCCCTTCTCTAACTCCTCTATTAGGGTCTCCATGCTCAGTCCAATGTTTGGCTACTATCTGCCTCTTTTAATGAGCTTGAGAGACATACTTATTTGTACTTATATTTCATAATGATCCTCTCACACACAAACATAATTGTTAGTGTACATTATCAGGAAGGACATGACTGAGTTGAGGAAATTAAAAACAAAATAACAAAATATAAAGGTAATAAGGCTGAACAAAGGACAGTGAATATGACCAAAGATAATGACAGTATGAAAACTATAGTTTAAATTATTTTAATAAAGATTCATAAAATATAAAACATCTAGAATAAAGGTGATTTCCAACACTGTCATTATATGATGAGGCCATCCACAGAAAATAGTCTTCTCTGTTCTGGTCTGAACTTGTGCCCTGAGCAGACCTTGGGTGCTGGCTCAGCTCTCTATCCAGTCCCACAACACCCAGAGGAAGCTTGAATCCTAGGTGCTCTGACACACCCAGGATCACAGCAGAGGCCATAATATCTACCCTAACACACAGAGTAATTGGGTCCCCCAGGATCAAGGAACTCAGGAACTGTGACCCTCCTACATCTGAGGGCTGATTCTATCAGACCCCGCCTTCCACAGATAACTACACCTCTCTGCCCACCTCCTGCTAATTGCCACACAAGTTCCAGTTACACCAGAAGTCCTGCCTCCAGAGACTGAAAATGAAGCTGCTAATTGGGCCAAGTTGCTGACGAACTTGGGGGAGGGGTTTTGCTTTACCTATTGTACCTGTTTGCTTGTAAAAAAAAAAAAAGAGAGAATTGAATGAAAGATGGCAGACTGAAAACACACCATGTGTTGGTCTAATTTTTACAAACCCTTCCTGCATTTCAGGTACCCCAAATTATTTGAACCTTGACCTCCATTCCAGAAAACCCATTCGAACGTGTGGCCGCTGGCATCGACAGATGGCGCCCCCAAACAGGGACTGGATATGAGGAAGAAAGGTACCCGCTACCTCAAGAGAAGCTTCTCAAAAAAAAAAAAAAAAAAAAAAAAAGATGGAACTGCAGGTTTGCCAAGGTAAGGCAAGATCACACTGGCCCAGTGATGGTCTCTACTTAGGGGATTCAGTAGCAGGACACAGTCAGGACCAGAATCAGGCGGTTGTCCAGTAGCCGTAGAGCTACACACAGGCGGGCAGGGGAGGGCATAAATATATAGAAGGAAATACATAAAAATGGCAAAGTTTGGAAACAAAGCAAAGGATATATGTAACAAGATAGAAAAGAAAGGAAAAATGGACTTCAGAGCTATCCCAGAGACACAGAGAAACCAAGAGACGTCTCGCTTTCTCTGTGAAAATTCTAGTCTTTATTTTTTATGTTATAAGTTATGTGTAAATTTGTTCATTGTCCTGATGAGTGAATGCAAGTCTTTGTCTTGTGGTTTTTGGTGTCTACAAGTGGTCCGTTTACATGTAGTCAACATGGCAACTAGAGGTTTGCTAGCACCGCACACCCTCCCTCGGGCAAGCAGGGAGACAATGGCTTATCTGCAGCGGAGGCCCTGCCCGCCCACAGTGTGGGTTCACAGACGCTCAGCTTCCTGCCCTGACCAAGCTCAGCAGATAGGTGGTCTGCTTTCCTCTGCTTGCGACACCAGGATGTCAGCTCCGCACAAAGAGGGGGAGGGACCCTGCTGTTCCCGGGGTGGTTCGGGGGAAGAGGCTGTGTGTGGGTGACCGGGTGACCGGAAGTTCCGCATAGGGGTGCAGCACCGGGTGGTGCAGGCCCTGTCCGGTTTGGGAGGCCCATGGCCGCCACTAGCAGATGCGCACTCGGTTGGCCCAACCTGGCAGCCGAGCCGAGCAGCACAGTCACTGGGCTGGCGCCCGGTGGAGTCATATCCTCCAGGCAGTATGGTGGAGGCTACCTCTTGCGACAGCGGCTCTGCATCATCTCTCTGTCTAGGCTGGCCATAAGGTCCCGTGCCAGAGTGGCTGCGGTGGAGGTGCGACCCGCGGCCACCAGAGACATGGTGGTGGGTACACGTTTTGCGGTGTCATGCCTAACATTGCCCACTGTTTCTCGCCAGATTGCGCAAATCCACAGTGCCATATTGAAGTTTTGCAACCGCTTAGCGCCATCTAGTGTCCATGAACGTTAATTACAGGCTGATAATACAGCCACCTAATGTGGATTTAATTGCAAACATGGACATAATGTTCTTGATGGCTTACTATTACAAAAGAAATCTAAAAGTACAATTAAAATTAACAGCATTCCATTGGCTAAACTTATTGATTATCATGGATCTAAAGTGACTCTAATTTTTAATTTTATAAAAAGCCAATGAGGCCATAAACCTTATGGAATTCAGTCTTTGTTAGATTTTGTGTAGTAAAAGGCAAAAAGCTTTTTACAGAAGGTAAAGAAAGCTTTTGTAAACAATTGCCATCTATTATAATAAAATGTTTGGGGTTTTTTAAATATGCCCCCAACATCTCTTTGACAAAAAGAGAACATCAATATAAATTTATCTCGTCTCATATTGAAAGTAAAGTTTAATATCTTACCATAAAGTTGTGGTGATATAATAAAATCATAAATATATCTTAAAAAACATTTATTTTGTCTAACAACAATTAATTTGGCTATTATAAACTATTAATTGATACTTGGCCTATTACTTAATAAAGATTTTGGAGAAAAAGTGATATTTACCCAAAGTAAACAAATTGTTATATTTCATTTGTATACATACTTTTATATTTCCTATAGACTTATATACACCCCGTAACAATATATACTTCTATAGCCCTTTTATGAGAAAAATTATATATAAATCACATTTTATTCTCATGCTTTTCCCTCCTTCCTCAGCACAAATAATTAAATTGTATGCTGTAGTCACTATTTATCAAGTACTAAAAATTAAGCCTTAATTTGTATATTGATATATGGGTACATACATATATCAGAGCTTTCAATTACTTATGATATTTAGACATTTTTAAAATAT
>JADRCD010028992.1:0-10679 GCA_019843815.1 Montemys delectorum
TTACATGTAAATAAAGAAAATATCTAATAATAAAAAAAAAAACTATCCTTGTAGGCCCAGTGGTGTTGATTCATGCCGTTAATCCCAGCAATTGGGAGGCTAGAAACCATGTCTCAAAAAACAATGACAAAAATCTATCCTACTAACAAATTTAAAGTGTACAACATATTATTTTTAACTGTGATCACTGTGCTACACAGTAAGTTCTCAAAACCTTTTTTTCCCTAATAGAATTTAAAACAACCACCCTTTTAACCATTTGATCAACATCTTCCCCTATCCTGTCCTTGTTCTTCCACTTCTTGGCAGCCACCATCCTACCCTATACTCTTCCAAGTAAGATCATGCATTATTTGTCTTTCTGCTCCTTGTTTATCTCATTAAGTATGATGCTGTCTAGGTTGATTCATGCTATTGCAAATGGTGGAATTGTCTTCTTAGAGGCTGAATACTACTGCATTATCAAAAGTCATGGTGGACACTTTTTAAATTGGAAAGATAATATTGCATGTATTTATCATGTACAACTTGATTTCTTCAGGTATAAATACTTTGTAGAACGACTAACCTTAGCTAATTAACAAATGCATTAGCTAACATAACACACAATACCCACTTTTTTTTTCTTTTTCAAGGATACATGTATTAGTGGTAGGTGTGGTGGCACATGCTTCTAATCTCAGAATTGTGAGAACTATAGGTAGGAGGATTGGGAACTCAAGGACAATTTGAGATACACAGAGAAGCTCTGCCTCTCCCACTAAATATAAGAATACATTGTATCTTCATTAACTACAACTCATCTTTTGAATTTATTGCTTCTGTCTCTCTATGTATCCTTTGAGAACTTTTCCTCACACACCTTTCTCTCTTGTCTTTCCAATGTTGAGTAACCCTATTCAGTTCTTGTCTTCTATGGGCTCAAAAATTTTAGACATTATATCTGAGAGAAACTGTGCAGTTCTTGATTTTCTGTGCCTGCAATATCTCACTTAGCATAATGTCCTCCAGACTCATCTGTGTTGTCATGGATAATAGAATTTCTTTCTACCATTAACATATAGTAATACACACATGTACCGCTTTTTTCTTGATCCATTCATCTGTTGACGAACATTTAGGTCTATTCTATTTGTTAGTTGTTGAGAGTAATACTATTCGATTGTAGAATCACTGGACCATGTGATAATTCTATCCTTAATTTTTGAGAAACTCCCGTGTTCTTTTCTATAATAACAACTAATTTACATTATTATCAGCAGTGTACAGGGGTTCTCTTCTCATCATATACTCAATAAAGTTTACCTAATGTTTTTGATAACAAGCATTCTGACAACCATAAAGGTGATAACTCATTGTAACGTAAATTTACATTTCCCTGATGATTGGTAATTGTCTTAGTCAGGGTTTCTATTCCTGTACAAACCATCATGACCAAGAAGCAAGTTGGGAGCCAGGCAGTTGTGGCACATGCCTTTAATCCCAGCACCTGGGAGGCAGAGACAGGCAGATTTCTGAGTTCAAGATCAGTCTAATTTACAGAGTGAGTTCCAGGACAGTCAGGGCTACACAGAGAAACCCTGTCTCAAAAAACCGGAAAAAAAAAGCAAGTTGGGGAGGAAAGGGTTTATTCAGCTTATACTTTCACGTTGTTCATCACCAGAGGAAGTCAGGACTGGAACTCAAGCAGATCAGGAAGCAGAAGCTGATGCAGAGGCCTCTCATAGGCTCTCTTCATGGTACCAAGCCTCAACTCCTTTGCATGACTCCTTCAGTCCTGGGCCATCAACTGCAACTGAGGCTGCACCTTCACCAATGGCATTCTGCAGCTTCTCACAGTGCTGAGCCTCAGCTGCTCTTCAAGATCCCTTCATGCTGTCAAAACCAGTACTACCTGGGTGACTCTTACACATTACCAAGTCCTGCTGCAGCACAAGGTACAACCTTGGCTATCTCTGGAACACAACCTCTTTGTACTCTCAGAAAACACTTCCCAGAAGATGTCACCTCAGTGATGCTGGTCTCTTCTTAATCACCGCTAATTTCTTAGCTCCAGCTAACCACCATCAATAGACCCAGGAATGCAAAGTTTTCACTTTAGTAGTTCTGGTATCTTGTTAATCACAGCTGATACTTCAGCCCCAGCAAACCAAAACCACAGAATCTTCACAATCAAAAAAAGCAATGGCCCTGGGCTGGTGAGATGGCTCAGCGGGTAAGAGCACTGACTGCTGTTCCAAAGGTCCTGAGTTCAAATCCCAGCAACCACATGGTGGCTCACAATCACCCATAATGAGATCTGACACCCTCTTCTGGTGTGTCTGAAGACAGCTACATTGTACTTATGTATAATAATAAATAAATTAAAAAAAAGCAACAGCTCCAATAAGAGTCTTTAATCGTCCCTCTGAAATTTCACAAGCCAGGCCTCCATCATCTGCACTGTTCTTAATATTATCTTCCAAGCTCCTACAACATCCAACAGAGTTCTTAACACTGAATGTATCTTCTAGCCCAAAGTTCCAAAGTCCTTCCACAGTCCTCCCCATAACGTGGTCAGGTTGTCACAGGAATACCCCACTATGCTGGTACCAATTTGTCTTAGTCAGGGTTTCTATTCTCCACAAACATCATGACCAAGTTGGGGAGGAAAGGGTTTATTTAGCTTACTTCCACACTGCTGTTCATCACCAAAGGAAGTCAGGACTGGAACTCAAGCAGGTCAGGAAGCAGGAGCTGATGCAGAGGCCATGGAGGGATGTTCCTTACTGGCTTGCTTCCCCTGGCTTGCTCAGCCTGTTCTCTTATAGAACCCAAGACTTCCAGCCCAGGGATGGCACCACCCACAAGGGGCCCTCCCCACTTGATCACTAATTGAGAAAATGCCCCACAGCTGGATCTCATGGAGGCACTTCCCCAACTTTAACTCCCTTCTCTGTGATAACTCTAGGTTGTTTCATGTTGACACAAAACCAGCCAGTATAGTAATGCTGATAGCTTCCCATGTATGTTAGTTACTTTAAAAAAAAAAAGCAATGTTAATGAAAATTGAATTTTCTTAGAAATATTCAGAATGTCAATAAACCCACAGATATTTTTTGCTACTACAGAGTATCATTTAGTTAGTAGAGCAATTAACTTGCACGAGTTTTATTAGTGACAACTTAAGTTGAAGAAACTACCACACCATATATGACTAGTCAGTGCTGTGTGCTTTAACTTTCCATGTCAGTGTGAATCCTTCCTCCACATTATACCAATTCAAGAACATGAATTTTGAGAGAAATTTTCAGTATTGTGTTAATTAACTAAAGAAATGGGGATGCTGTTCAAGAAAAATCAATTCTTACAAGTCCTATGTTTCAAGTTATTTTCTTTAAAAGGAGTGACTAGGAGATATTAAATGCTGTAAAGACCAAAAACAAATAACAAATAACAGCAACAAAAAAAAAAAAACCTGCAGTAGAACCAATTTATTCAGCATCAGCATCTTTTGTCTCTTCCTCCTTTTTATCTTCTTTGTTATTCTCCTCTTCTTTGTCTTCTTGTTTTACTCTCTTTAGCCTTGAGAACTGCCTGCCTTTTGGATACATCAGGTTTCCTTTAGCTCAGTAGGGAACAGTATCCCTTTTGTGTTTTTCCTTTGCCATCTGAAGTGGTATTCTTTTCATAATAGCACCAAGGATGAAGCTGGGAGTTCTCCTTTGATTTGGGGTAATAGTCAGACTAGTACAAGAGGAAGCTGAAGAAGGCCTGTTCTAGTTTCATTTCTGTTACTATGACAAACACCCTTTCAGAAAACAGTGCTCGGGAGGAATAAGTTTATTTGGCTCAAATCATTTCAGGGAAGTCAAGTCAGGAACTCAGACAGCTAGTCATATCACATCCTCAGTCAAGAGCAGAAGGAAAATAGATGCATCTTTGCTTTTTGCTATTTTGGTGATTATACTCAACTAGATTTCTTCCCTCTTGCACAGTCTGGGTCCAGCTCATGAAATAATGCCATCTACATTCAAAGGTGGGGTTTTCTACATAAATTAACAATCAAGATATTTCTCTGGTACACGCGACCACAGAACAACTACTCGATTGAGAGTGTCTTTCCAAGCAAGTCTAAGTTGGGGCAAGTTGATAATTTAAAACTTTCAAAGGCCTCTTGGGTGTTGTGGTAAAAATTATTCAGGGGGTTTCTACCCTGCCTTGAATTATTCAGTTCCAAGATAAAAGACATAAAACCTTTATATTTAACATGCTTTAAAGCACTAAGGTATGCAGATATCAATATATTGTATTTCCCTGTTAGTAACCATGAGATATAACTTGCCACGTTCTTCCTGGGTTGCTCTTACTCTGACTGGTCAGTGGTCATGGTCATGCTCTCATGAGTCACCTATCCCGTAGTATCTTCTCCTCTGTCTTTACCTCCCTGCTCTCCCTCGTGGTCCCTGTTTAGACCCAAAACCTGACAACTGAAGCTCAACCTACCTCTCTTCTGTCCAACTATAGGCTGTCGGCATCTTTATTGACCAATCAGGGATAACCTGGGGGATAAAATTACATAGCATCACTTGGTGTACTTGAGGTAACCAGGGCCAATATTTAACATTACAATACATAGCAACAGACCAAACTTCAACACTTGTGTGCATTGGGATCCTTGAACTTCTCTTTTTTCTCTTTCATAATGGTCCTTGTCTGATTTGCCATGCCTTCTCATTTTCCTTTCTCTTTAGAAAACCTGGTTTTCTACTACTTTGATGATTTAAAAGCTGAGAGAATCTGGCTGAACCATCTCAGTGTTTCTTGTGTTTCTCTTGAAAGGTTTGCATAAAGAACATACTTGGGAAAACTTTGCTTCTTGGATTATTAGAATTTCCTTTTTCCATTGCATGTTCTTGGTGTGGGTTTATTTTTGGCTTCTCTATTCTGTTCCATTCAGTTGTATATTTCAATGCCAATATCATGCTTTAATGATTACATAAGGTTTGTATTAGGTTTTGAAGTAACTATCCTTTGTTCATATTTAGATATTTTTCCTCAACAAGTCCTAAAGTTGCTCAGTGGCCATCTGACCATGTCTGTGGGGATCAATGTCCACTGGCCATTTTAAAGTTTTCTTTTGGGAAATATCAAGTTGTTCATTTTTTAATTTTTTTAATTTATCATCTTTTATTGAATGATCAAATTCTTCTACCTTTCCTTTAAGTTCTGATATTCTGTGGTCCACATAATCCATTCTTATAAGACTTTATACTTAACTTTTTTATCTTATTTATTTATTTATTTATTTATTTAATGTTTATAGGTACACTGTAGCTGTACAGATGGCCGTGAGCCATCATGTGGCTGCTGGAAATTGAACTCAGGATCTATCGCTTCCTGGCCACACTTGTTCCGGCCCCACTTGCTCTGGTGTAAGACACTGTAGCTGTCTTCAGACACACCAGAAGTGGGAGTCGGATCCCATTATAGATGGCCGTAAGCCACCATGTGGTTGCTAGGAATTGAACTCAGGACCTCTGGAAGAGCAGTCGGTGATCTTAACCGCTGTAGTGCTCACTTCTTACTCCTTAATTACCAATTGTTTTAAGGAGTTAAAGGACACTAATAATGCCATATATATTACACCAGGTGTTGTTATGTGTGGAAAGGATCAGAAAAGTAAAAGAAGAAAGAAGTTACAGAGAACTAGAGATTGATAGATGTGGTGGTTTGAATATGCTTGGCCCATAGGGAGTAGCACTATTAGGAGTTGTGGCAATGTTGGAGTTGGTGTTGCTTTGTTAAAGGAAGTGTGTCACTGTAGGGGTGAGTTTTGAGGTCTCCTAGTGCTCAAACTACACTCAGTATGGATATGAGCCTTCTCTTGGTGGCCCGCAGAAGCCAATCTCCTCCTGGTTGCCTTCAGATCAAGATGTAGTATTCTTGGCTCCTTCAGCACCATGTTGACCTGCATGCTGTCACGCTTCCCACCATGATGATAATGGACTGGACATCTGAAACTGTAAGCCAGCCCCAATTAAATGTTTGCCTTTATAAGAGTTGCCTTGGTTGTGGTGTTTCTGCTCAGCAATAAAACCGTAACTAAGAAGTAGGTATTAAGCTGCTAGATAGGAATTAGAACAAGAAAAAGGAACTACAGTAGGGGTGATATAGAAATTTTGGTTAAAGACCGAAGGGAAACATACAAAGGTAGACCTATCAGAATTACACCAGACTTCTCAACAGAGACTATGAAAGCCAGAAGAGCCTGGTCAGAGGTCATGCAGATTCTAAGAGAACACAAATGCTAGGCCAAGCTACCATACCCAGCAAAACTCTCAATTGCCATAGATGGAGAAACCAAAATATTCCATGACAAAACAAAATTCAAACAGTATCTATCTATCAACCCAGCCCTACAGAGGATCCTGGAAGGAAAACTACAATACAAGGAAGATACCTGCACCAAAGAAAGGACAAGATGTTACATCTTGTCACATCTGACAACAAAGCCAAAAGCCAAAAGCAGAAAGCCATGAGGACATAAACAAACATATCAGGAACCAACAGTCATCTGCCTTTACTATCTCTCAATATTAATGGACTCAACTCACGTATAAAAAGACATAAGCTAACAGACTGGATATGCAAACAAGATCCAGCATTTTGCTGCATACAAGAAACACACTTCAATAACAAAGACAGCCACTATCTCTGAGTAAAAGGATGGAAAAAAGGTTTTCCAAGCAAATGCTCCCTGGAAATAAACAGGAGTTGCCATCCTAATGTCCAATAAGATAGACTTTCAACCAAAAATTATCAAGTGTGATGAAGGACACTTCATATTCATAAAGGGGAAAATCCACCAAGAGAAAGTCTCAATTCTGAACATCTGTGGCCCAAATACACGAGCACTCAAATTCATAAAAGAAACTTTACTAAAACACACATTGAACCCTACACAATATAGTGGGAGATTTCATACCCCACTCTCACCAATGGACAAGTCATTGAAACAGAAACTAAACAGAGACACAGTGAAACTAAAAGAGGTTATGAAACAAATGGATTTAACAGATATCTAAATAACATTTCACCTTAAAACAAAAGAATACCCCTTCTTTTCAGCACCTCATGGTGCCTTCTCCAAAATCGACCATATAATTGGTCACAGAACAACCCTCAACAGATAAAAGAAGATTGAAATAATACCATGCATCCTATCAGATCACCATGGCCTAAGGCTGGTCTTCAAGAACAGCAAAAACTACAGAAAGCCCACATACACATGGAAAGTGAACAATTCTCTACTCAATGACAACTTGGTCAGGGAAGAAATAAAGAAAGAAATTAAAGACGTCCTGGAATGTAATGAAAACGTTGACTTATCATATCCAAACTTATGGGACACAATGAAAGCAGTGCTAAGTGCCCTGGTAAAGAAACTGGAAAGATCTTACACTAACAACTTAACAGCACATCTGAGAGCTCTAGAACAAAAAGAAGCAAACTCATCCAAGAGGAGTAGAAGGCAGGAAATAGTCAAACTCAGGGCAGAAATCAACCAAATAGAAACAAAGAAAACAATACAAAGAATCAGGAAAACCAAAAGCTGGTTCTTTGAAAGAATAAACAAGATAGATAAAACCCTAGCCAAACTAACTAAAGGGCCAAGAGGCAGTATCCAAATTAATAAAATCAGAAATGAAAAGGAAGACATAACAACAGAAATGGAGGAAATTTAAAAAATCATCAGATCCTACTATAAAAGTCTATACTCAACAAAACTGGAAAATCTAGGTGAAATGGATAATTTTCTAGACAGATGCCACATACCAAACTTAAATCAAGAACAGGTAAATCATCTAAACAGGCCCATATCACACAAGGAAAAAGAAGTCGTTAAAAACCTCCCAACCAAAATAAGCCTAGGCCAGATGGATTTAATGCAGAATTCTACCAAACCTTCAAAGAAGACCTGATACTAATTTTTCTCAAACTACTCCATAAAATAGAAACAGAAGGAGCACTACCTAACTCGTTCTATGAAGCCACAAGTACTCTGATAGCTAAACCACACAAGGACCTAACCAAAAAAGAGAACTTCAGACCAATCTCGCTTATGAATATCAATGCAAAAATACTCAATAAAATTTTTGCAAACTGAATCCAAGAACACATTAAAACCATCATTCACCATGGACAAGTAGGTTTCATCCCAGGGATGCAAGGTTGGTTTAATATATGAAAATCCATTAATGTAATCCACTATATAAACAAACTCAAAGAAAAAAATCACATGATACATCTCCTTAGATGCAGAAAAAGCATTTGACAAAATACAACACCCCTTCATGTTAAAAGTATTTTAGAGATCAGGAATTCAAGGCTCATACCTAAACATAAAGCAATTTACTGCAAACCAACAGCCAATATCAAATTAGATGGAGACATATTTGAAGCAATACCACTGAATTCGGGGATAAGACAAGGATGTCCACTCTCTCCATATCTATTCAATATAGTACTTGAAGTGTTAGCTAGAACAATAAGACAACAAAAAGAGACCAAGGGGATACAAATTGGTAAAGAAGAAATAAAGGTATTTGCAGATGATATGATAGTATACCTAAGTGATGCCAAAAATTCTACCAGAGAACTTCTCCAGCTGATAAACAACTTCAGCAAAGTGGCCAGATATAAAATTAACTCAAATAAATCAGTAGCCTTCCTTTATACAAAGGATAAACAGGCTGAGAAAGAAGTTAGGGAAACAACTCTCTTCTCAATATCCACAAATAATATAAAATATCTTGGGGTAACTCTAACCAAACAAATGAAAGTCCTGTATGCAATAATTTCAAGTCTCTCCAGAAAGAAATTAAAGAAGATCTCAGGAAATGGAGAGATCTCCCATGTTCATAGATTGGCAGAATTAACATAGTAACATGGCCATCCTACTAAAGGCAATCTATAGAGTCAATACAATCCCCATCGAAATCCCAACACAGTTCTTCAAAGACATGGGAAGAACAATTCTCAAATTTATCTGGAAAGGCAAAAACCCAGAATAGCAAAAACAATTCTTTTTCTTTTTAAAGATTTATTTATTTATTATAGTAAGTACACTGTAGGTGCCTTCAGACACCCCAGAAGAGGGCATCAGATCTCATTATGGATGATTGTGAGCCACCATGTGGTTGCTGGGATTTGAACTCATCTGAGCCATCTCTCCAGCCCAGTAAAATCAATTCTTTATTTTATTATTATTATTATTTTTTCTTTTCAAGACAGGGTTTCTCTGTGTAGCCCTGGCTGTCCTGGAACTTACTCAGTAGACCAGGCTGGCCTCGAACTCAGAAATCCACCTGCCTCTGCCAAAAACAATTCTTAACAATGAAAGAACAGCTGGGGGAATCACCATCCCTGACCTCAAGCTTTACTACAGACAATGAAATAGAATTGAAGACCAGAAATAAAACCACACACTTATGGTCACTTGATCTTTGACAAAGAAGCCAAAAATATACAATGGAAAAAAGAAAGCATCTTCAATAAATGGTGCTGGTCTAACTGGTGGTCTGTATGTAGAAGAATGAAACTAGACCCATATTTGTCACCTTGTGCAAAGCTCAAGTCCAAGTGGATCAAGGACCTGAATGTAAAGCCAGGTACACTGAACTAATAGTGGGAAAGAGCCTTGAACTCGTTGGCACAGGGAGAAATTTCCTAAACAGATTTCCAATGGCTAATGCTCTAAGATCAAGAATTGATAAATGGGACCTCATGAAATTGGAAAGCTTCGGTAAGGCAAAGGACATAGTCAATAAGACAAATCGGCAACCTGCAGATTGGAAAAAAAAATTCACTAATCTGATAGAAGACTAAGATTCAAAATATATAAAGAACTCAAGAAGTTAATTACCAAAAATACCCAAACAACCCAATCAAAGAATGGGGTATAGAACTAAATTGAGAATTCACAACAGAGGAATCTGGAATGGCTGAGAAGCACCTAAAGACATGTTCAAAGTCCTTAGTGATCAGAGAAATGCAAATCAAAACAACCCTGAGATTCCACCTTACACCAATCAGAATGACTAAGAACAAAACCTCAGTGACAACACATGTTGGAGAGGGTGTAGAGAAAGAGGAACACTTCTCCATTGCTTGTGGGATTGCAAACTGGTACAACCAATCTGGAAATCAATCTGGAGGTTCCTCAGAAAACTGGAAATAGATCTACCTGAAGACCCAGCTATACCACTCTTGGGAATATACCCAAAAGATGCCCCACCATGACACAGGGGAACATGTTCCACTGTGTTTATAGCGGCCTTATTTGTGATACCCAGAAGCTGGAAACAACCCAGATGTCCCAGGACAGAAGAATGGATACAGAAAATGTGGTTCATTTACACAATGGAATACTACTCAGCTATTAAGAATGAGGACATCCTGAGTTTTGCAGGCAAATGGATGGAACTAGAAAATATCATCCTAAGTGAGGTAATTCAGACCCAAAAGGACATGCATGGTATGTACTCATAATAAGTGGATATTAGCCAAAAAAAAGTACAGAATATCCAAGATACAGTCCACAGAATTCAAAAAAGTCAACAAGCTGAAGTGCCCAAGTGAGAATGCCTCAGTCCCACTTAAGAGAGAGAAGAAAGCAATCATAAGTGGGAAGGGAC
>JADRCD010028998.1:0-11699 GCA_019843815.1 Montemys delectorum
AATCCTTCATTGGGGACCCTGTACTCAGTTCAATGGATGGCTGTGAGCTTCTACTGTATTAGTCAGGTACTGTCAGAGCCTCTCAGGAGACAGCTATATCAGGCTAGATTGTCCTTCCTTTAGTCTCTGCTCTATAGTTAGTCTCTGCAACTCCTTCCGTGGGTATTTTGTTCCTCCTTTTAAGAAGGAATGAAATGTCCACATATTGGTCTTCCTACTTCTTGAGTTTCTTGTGGTTTGTGGGTTGTTCTTCATGTATTCTGAACTTCTGGGCTTATCAGAGAGTGCATATCATGTATGTTCTTTTGTTATTGGGTTACCTCACTGTACTGGCTGGTTTAGTGTGTCAACTTGACACAGGCTGGAGTTATCACAGAGAAGGGAGTTTCAGTTGGGGAAGTGCCTCCATGAGATCCAGCTGTGGAGCATTTTCTCAATTGGTGATCAAGTGGGTAGGGCTCCCTGTGGCTGGAAGTCTTGAGTTCTATAAGAGAGCAGGCTGAGCAAGCCAGGGGAAGCAAGCCAGTAAGGAACATCACTCCATGGACTCTGCATCAGCTCCTGCTTCCTGACCTGCTTGAGTTCCAGTCCTGACTTCCTCTGGTGATCAACAGCCATGTGGAAGTAAGCTGAAAAAACCCTTTCCTCCCCAACTTGCTTCTTGGTCATGATGTTTGTGCAGGAATAGAAACCCTGACTAAGACACTCACTCAGGATGATATTCTCCAGGTCCATCCATTTCCCTAAGAATTTCATAAACTCATTGTTTTTAATAGCTGAGTAGTACTCCATTGTCTAGATGTACCACAATTTCTGTATCCATTCCTCTGTTGAGGGACATCTGGGTTGTTTCCAGTTTCTGGCTATTATAAATAAGGCTGCTATGAACATGGTGGAGCATGTGTCCTTATTACATGTTGGAGCATCTTCTGGGTATATGCCCAGGAGTTGTATAGCTGGGTCCTCCGATTGAACTATGTCCAATTTCCGGAGGAACCGCCAAAGTGATTTCCAGAGTGGTTGTACCAGCTTGCAATCCCACCAGCAATGAAGGAATGTTCCTCTTTCTCCACAACCTCTCCAGCATCTGCTATCACCTGAGTCTTTTATCCTAGCCAATCTGACTGACGTGAGGTGGAATCTCAGGGTTGTTTTGATTTGCATCTCCTGCATTCAGGGATTTGTTAATCATGTTTATTGATATGGGATACTAAAAATTGAATAAGGACCTCTTTCCTATTATTTAGAGAAACATACATAAACACTCCTGCTATATAAGGAGGCTTGCACTTAGTAAAGGAAAACCAATAGCCATCTTTGTTTATACTTTGCAATCTTCATCCTTTTGAAATATTGACTTTTAAAATCCTTTATATTAGATACTTGGGCTTCAACACATACCTCAGTCACAGAGTCTTTATAGTTCAAACATTTCCATTTATCTTTCTAGATGCTCAAGGAATGTTTGCTCTGTTAGAGATATGTCACATTTTTAAATCTGTTTTGCTTTGGGGAATAAGAATGCATAGCACCAGGCTTGTTTCCCCTTACATAGTACTCAAAAGCACATTTCTTGTGTAAAACTATATTTTACACCAAAACTTTGGTTACTAACTCAGGTAAAAAACTGAGGTCATTAAGATAATTCCAGACATTTGCTGTAATGAGCAAAGTGACAACTCTACAGGATGTTAGAGTGAAAGTACTGCAAAAGTTCAGTATTAAAGTTATGAACTCTTACTTTTCAATTTAAATGTAATGATACGACTTCAAACCACCACTGAATAAAAAAGTATTTTCTTTGTGACTCATTAATTTGGGTTTTCAATCTTTCTCTCAGAATATAATAATATAATTGAAACTTTTGCATCTACATCCCTGCATGAATTATTGACTACAATTGTATGACTTATTTCCAGGTCTGTTACTACCTTTATTATATTGTATATTGTAGACCTTTTGCTTTCTAATTTACTTCATACAAGTTAATTAAATACTTGAATTGTTGATTTTCTCCAGTAGACTATAACCACAGTCAAATAGTAAACTAAGAGGAAATTACAGATTAGGATAGATACATCTGTTGATAAGGTACTTCTTTTTTCTCATTTTTGTTATTGCTTACGTCCTTGCTTTTTATTAATTTATTTTATTTATTTATTTGGCTTCTTTGAGACAAGATTTTCCTATGAACCTGAGATGGCCTTGAACTTCCATTTTTCTTGCTTCAATCTCTTGTTGAGATTACAGTGGTAGTTCTAAACTGCTGTGGGTAAAATGTAATGGAGGAAACTAGAGGTGGTGAAATATTCCAAAGCAGAAGAACAGGGAAGATAGCATAGCCCCAGATTTGAGAAAAATGAAGCTCCCTTCATTTTTATATTTAGGAAAATCTGGAGAGAGAGCCTGACCATTCTTAGAGATCAGTGAAGGTATCAAGACTGCAAGAAAAGTTGATAGACTTTAAGACAAGAATATAATTAGGCCTTATATTATATAAGAATATAATCAGGAATCAGGGAAATAATTACGCGAATACACCTTTGTATCTGCGTTCTTGCCTTTAGTCAACACATGTTAATGGACAATCACGAGTATAAAATGAAGACAAGAGTATGCAGTGATGTTGTACATAAAATGTATTTTTCTGAAACAGCTGAGCAGAAAAGAAAAGAGAAAGGAATTTCAAGAGAGGTGAATAAAGATTATCTAGCAACCTTCCAAAGAAAAGATATTGCTTCTTTATAATTTCTCAATATTCATCTGTCGACCTCGTATTTTTTTTTCATGTTAGTTCAAACCTAAGAATCTAAAGATAGGGAATTGTCATGAAATCCTGCCATCCATATATGACATGGCTGCTGCAATGCTGAACACACAGAAGCTATGGATATCTGTACAGAACTGGGCCCTGCACATTTCCACTATAGAAAAAGGAGGTACCTATAAGAAGCAACCCATTCCTGGGGAGCTAATGACATGTAATGATATCTGGAGTTCACTGTCCCCAATGGTATGCCCACTGGGGAAATTGATGGGAAATAATTCAGAAAGAAAATAAAGGGGGATTGCAGAGGGTCTTGGAAGTAAATAGAATTATAGCGCATTGTAAGTAAAAGAATTAATGCATTGTATGATATAAATATAATACAAGAATATTAATATAAGAATAATAAAAGAAAAATAGAAAAAATATTCTCACAAAATCCTTAAAATCTGCCTTTCCTCTCATACTTAAATAACATCATCACCTAATTTCATGCTCAATCTAAGGGTATGACATTCATACTCGATTTCTTTATACTACACTACCTATAGGAATTATGTTCTAGAATAGAACTTAATTTTTTAGTTCATCTTCATTTTTAAAAGCTATTTTTATTTTATATGTGTCTTAGTTATTTTTCTACTGCTGCAACAAAATACCAGGCCCAAGTCAACTTATAGAAGAACACAGTTAAGTGGGAACTTGCTGACAGTTTAGACAGTGAGTCAATTACCCTCATGGCAAGGAACATGGAAGTAGATAGGAAGGCATGAGTGGAAATGGAACAATGGCTGAGAACTTACATGTTTAGACAACAGCCATGAAGCAGAGAGAAAGAAACTAACTGGGAATGGTATGGTCTTCTAACTTCAAATATCCCCTAAACTCACAGGAAAGTGATGAGGTAACTTGTAGTGTGTAGGACATTGATCACTGAGACCTTTTTCCAGTATAATGTTGTATGCCTTTTCTAGAAAAGTTTAGACACCTCAAGTGGGAATGGCTTTTCTTTGTCTTGAGAAAATTCTCTTGGTACTGTGTATTGTCTACATATTTGTTATCTTTGAGCTGAGGTATAACTGGTACCCTTTGGAAAATTCATACAGTTTTCTCACTTCTAAAATAGATAATACAATGCAATTACCTTTTATGATGTTTGTGTTGTGAGTATCTGTCAGACAGACAGACAGACAGACAGACAGACAGACAGAGTGTGTATATATATATATATATATACACACACACACATTTGTGGGGTATGTATGCACAGGTCTGAGAAGGTTGTAACATGTCTCTCTCTCTCTCTCTCTCTCTCTCTCTCTCTCTCTCTCTCTCTCTCCAACTTTTTCCCTGAGACAGGATCTTTCAGTGTATCTGCAGCTAGGTTAGAGGCCAGGAAATCCCATTGATTCCTTTGTCTCTGCCCTCTACCTCCACCGGACACACACAACACACACACATCGCTAGGGTTATAGGAACAAAGATATTCTAGCCAAAACTTCTCTGTTTTTGTTTTTGCTTTTGTTTGTTTATTTGTTGGTTGGTTGGTTGTTGTTTTTTTGTTTTGTTTTGTTTTTTGTTTTTTGTTTTTTGTTTTTTTTTGGTTTGGTTGGCTGGTTGGTTGGTTTTTTTTGAGACAGGGTTTCTCTGTGAACCCCGGGCTGTTCTGGAGACCAGGCTGGCCTCCACCTCAGAAATCTGCCTGCCTCTGCCTCCCAAGTGCTGGGAGTAAAGATATTCGATACCACTGCTCAGCTCAGCCACAACTTTTTAAGTTAGTTGCTAGAAGTTTTAATTCAGATCATTTTGCTTAAGCAGTAAGTTTTTCTACCTACTGAGCAATCTTCTCATCTACATATTTTATATTCTTAAGGGTTACTTTAATATTCTTGATAACTTCTCATGACACATAGTATATGGTAAATATATATATATATAAATACACATATATAATATAGTGATGTGACAGGATCTCAGATGTTCATGTTTGTTGAGTTTATTCTACCATTTACCTAAGTACCTAATTTAATCAATGATATTTTGTATAAATAAACATAGAAAGAGACACCTAAGCAGATCCTAAAGCTATCAAAAAGGAAAACTTAGTAATACTTGGACACTACTCTAACTAAAAAAAATATTCAATTACTTCAAACCTGTCAATTTATATAGTCCATGTTTTGATGAAAATAAGCAGTCTTCTAGTGTATATTATTTATTTTCAGGGTTACTAAAGAAACATTTTATTGTATTTAATGATCAACAAAATAGTAAGCACACAAGCTTTATAATATGGCCATTTGCAGAAATTCCCTACTAAGAAAATATACACAGTTACATTCTGAAAATTGGAATATGATTATGTGTTATTTGATCATCTGAAAATCTTCCCATGCCTGTTGAGGTGTGTTTTTTCCACTATGAGATCTCCAGCTTCAAACAAATCGCACAGTGACTCCTTGTCCCCAAAGATTCCAATGCAGAAGCAATTGTTTAGAAAATATTTTCTAAAATTGAAGATGACTTGACAACTGCAAAGTCATTGCCAAATTTGTTTGGAAACAAATCATAAGAACTTTGTGTTTTTCTGCATCTTATCTTTTAACTGTGGTTTATCTTGAGGTAAAACTTCCTTCCTTTGGTTTGCATTCAGCTTGAGGTAAAATCAGAGCTGCTTTCTCATTCAGTGAGAATGAGAAATAGAGCTTATGTAAGTTTTCTCTGCTTCAACTGCTAGGCACTTGTGACCATCCCCCACCCCCTTTTTAATTTACACTAATGGATTGCTGCTAGTGAAAAGAATTAGATGTCAGTCACAAACTAATAGCATAGAAAAATAATTAGGTCTTGGCCTTTGCCATCACTTCATGTATTACTTACAAGTTTAACCTATAAAATAACTTTGGCACTTTCAAATATATGGGGCATATTTCCACCCTCAATGAAAAAAGCCTTATGGGGCAAGTTTCCACCCTCAATACAAAAGCCTTATGGGGTAGGGTATGTTTCCACCCACATTGGGAGAGCCTTATGGGACAAGTTTCCACCTCCAGTGAAAAACCTTACTGAATTACACTAGTTATATCTAAAATCTAAGACAAAAAAAATAAGGAAGTCTAAGCTACTTAAGAGCTTTAAAAAGCTAACAACTGAGGTATTGAGGCAGGGAATCAAAACCTAGCAAAGTTCAACTGTGGAGATGAGGGGTTTGTTGTTGTTGTTGTTGTTGTTGTTGTTGTTGTTGTTGTAGTTGTTTTGTTTGATTAGGTTTAAATTCCAGTTAATACTCCAGAGCTGACTGACCCAGTAACTGTGTAGTTAATAGATGAAAACACACACACACACACACACACACACGCATGCACGCACGCACACACACATACATATATTTATTCTTGTCTGCATAACTCTTCATTTCTTGTACTTATTCTTGCAGCCCTACCTGAAGACAATCTCTATCTAAGATATAACAGTTCTGTAAAGTAACCAAGACACAAATATCATCTCTCAGTGGAATAACTAAGAAAAAAATGTGTCTGTTATTTATAAGCTGCAAGAGGAAAACAAAGAATTCACATGTTTTAATTGTATACAAATACCTGATCCAAGCACAGTCGAAGAGCAAGGACCTATCCAACATTGTAAGGAGCTAAAATGTTTGAGAGAAATTCATTTTTTAGATTTATTTATTTAATCACTTTACATCTCAATATCAGCCCCCCCTCTTGTTCCAGCACCCTGTAACACAGATACTCCCCCATACACCCTCCTCTTCTCCATTGAGAAGGGGAAGGCGCCTCCTGGGTATCACTCTCTGCCCCTACCTCTCCACTCCTCCACCCTCCAAGGACCCCAACCCTAGCACATCAAATCACTTCAGGACTGGGCACATCCTCTCCAACTCAGGCCAGACTAGATAGCTCAGTTAGGGGAAATGGATAGCTTTAGGGACAGCACCTGCTTCAGTTGTTGGGGGACCCTCATGAAGACCAAGCTACATATCTGCTATATATGTACCTAGCTCCAGCCCATATTTGCTCTATTATTTGTGGTTCAGTCTCTGGGAATCCCCAAGACTCTAGGTTAGCTGACCATTGGTCTCCCTATAAAGTAATTATCCCTCTTTAGGTCCTCCAGTCCTTCCCCCAACTCTTCCCTAAGGCTCCCCAAGGGCTCCATCTAATGTTTGGCTATGGGTCTCTGCACATCTTTCCATTACTCAGAAGATAGTAATGCTAGGCTCCTGTCTGCAAGCATAACAGAGTATCATTAATAGTGTCAGGGATTTGTCCTTGCCTTTACGGATGGGGCTCCCTCCTTCTCTGCTCTATCTTTGTCCCTATGCATGTAGGCAGGACACATTTTTGGTTGGAGATTTTGTAGGCAGATTGCTATTCTTATCAGTCCACTGAGAGAACTGCCTGACTATAGGAAGTGGCCACTTCAGGACCACACTTCTCGCACTGCTAGGAGTCTCAGTAAGAGTCTCCCCAATAGGTACCCTGGACCCTCTCCGAGTCCTAGGTCTCTTGCACATGCTAGAGATTCTGCAGTGCCTGCCTAACACCACTTTCCATTCTCTCTCCCCTGCTCTCCATACACCTGATGCCCAGTGTCCCACTCCCCACCCCACCGCCTCTCCCACCTAGAGCCTCCATCTACCTCCAATATCTGCTTTATTTCCCATTCTCAGTGAGATTCAAGTGTCCTCCCTTAGGCCATGCTTCTTACATAGCTTCTTTGGGTCTGGTTTGTAGCATGCTCATCCTGTTCTTTATGGTTAATATGCACTTAAAAGTGAATATATACCATGCCTGTCCTTTTGGTACTGGGTTACCTTACTCAGGATGATATTCTCAAGATCCATCCATTTGCCTGAAAAATTTATGTTATCTTGTTTTTAATAGAAATCTATTTTTCTAGACATAAAATTTAAGAACTTTCACCTAGAGGAGTCTGAAGAAATTCCTGAAAGAGAAAGGAATCAAAGAAAGTGACTGATTCAGAGTCTGAACCAAATATAAGTTAAGGGCTCCCTCCTTAAGATGAATGTGCAAGAAATATAGCCTCAAGAGACAATATAATACCCATCAATTGCAATATAAAAATTGTCTGAGGTGCAGACCAACCCTTAGGTGGCATATACAAAGAACACACAGAAACTATTGAAAATTCTACGACAATTTAGCTGGCACCAGAATCCCACAAAAGGGAAACTAATTTTGAACTCTGAGTCTAGCCAGAATTTTTTCCTGCTCGTATAACTGTATGAGTAACCATAGTAGTAAGAAACAAGCTATTTGAGAGTATTTTTCTGTCTTTTACATTGCTAGGCATCAAATCCATGTCTTTCCACATGCACTCTCCCACTGAACTATACCCAGGTTCTTGGGTTTTTGAAAGAGACACTCAGTTTAACCTGGTCTTGACATTCCCAGTTATCCTAAGTTGGATCCAGACTTGTGGTTCCTTATCTTTCCTGCTAGAATTAACAAGCATTCAGGGCTGTCCTCAATGATATAGAAAGAGAGGCTTTATCACATTATTCAAAATGTCAAGGATGCAATGCAAAATTACTCTACCAACTAAGAAATGTAAATATAAAGCTGAATCTCAAAAAAAAAATCACAAATTAAATACAGAGATGCCTGCTCTCCGATGAAATAGGTCTATGATTGCCAAAGACCTTATAACAGCTTTAACTGTTAAAATATTTGTTTTTTAATTTCATGAAGGACAATAATCTGATTAAATCCATTCCTCTTGCCTCCCTTCTAATTATTCCCATACTACACTTATTCCTTTCCCCTCCTAACATCATGTGCTCTCTCTTTTCTTGAAGAAACTATACGGAACCAAATTATTTTTATATATCCGATATAAATATATATATATATATATATAATATATTATATATATACACACACATTACACCATATTATATATACAAAGTATAATGTTATATGTTTTGTGCATTATGTATTAGATTGCATGTATATAACATACACACATGTATATAACATATACACACATATACATATAAAGAGAGAAAGAATGAGAGAGTTTAAATAAAGTTATGTTACTTGAGCTGACAATGTTCCTCCCAAAAGCCATAGAATATCTAACAAAAACCTTAATATCAGACATAGGAAAGCTTTTCTTTAGAGTTGTTGGTCAGAGGACTCCAAGATTCTGATGAAATGATATAGGTAATTGCTGTTGCCCCTGTTTGCCTCCCAGAAGTTGAAGGTAAGTCCATAATGCAGAAGACATAATGTACTGCAGACATAGTACTTGGAGAATTCACACTGGATTTGACCTGAAAGCCTCCTTTCTGAGGACTACCTTTCTTAGCACCAGAAAGTATTGTGTATGCTTACAAGGATGGAAGCAACCAATAGTCCTCATCAGCCATGAGGCCTAAGAACCACAATAATAACCAATGCAGCAGGATATCTCCAAAGGTATAGTGGGTTTGGTCATAATGAAGAATTTCATAGTTATATACCTGAGGCCCATTCAACAAGAATGAAATCATGTGTGGTACTGAAAAGCTAACCAACTACATGAGACTAGTATGGATCTTAAAGGAGAACCAACTACTAATTACTGCCACTTTACTAAACCAAAGTAGTCTAAAAACTTATCCTTATATACACAGATACAGGTAACTCCAACTCCCTGTCTTAGTCAAGGCTATTACTGATGTGATGAAACATCATGACCAAAACAACTTGGGGTAGGATAGTGTCTATTTGGCTTACAATTCCATATAACAGCTCTTAATCAAAAGCAGTGAGAGCATGAACTGACAGAGCAGGAACCTGGAGGCAGGTTCTGAATTAGATAGATAATGCAGGAGCCACAAAGGGTGGTACTTTAATGGCTTGTTCCTCCTGCCTTACTGAACTTGCTTTCTTATAGAACACAGGACCAGGGGATAGCATCACTCACAAGGAGCTGGCCCATTTTCCCATCACTCACTAATTAAGAAAATGCCATTGGATCTTCTGGAGGCATTTTATCAATTAATATTCCCTTCTTTTAGATGACTCTAGCTTCTATCAAGTTGACATAAAACTATCTAGCACAATTGACCCCTTTTCAGCTTGACACATAAACACTTCACTGTTAAGCCACATTTCTTTTTTTTCTTTATCTCCAAGATCACACATTAATAATGGCACAATACAAAGTATTTTACAATCTTAAAAATCCCCAGTCTTTACAAATACAACACTTTAAGATTCAATTTCTTAAAAAAAAAAACCTCTCAATAGTCTCTTTTAAAACCTAAAATCTCTCAACTATGCGCTTATACAAAATAAGATATAAGTTACATACTCTTTTTACTTTAAAGAGAAAAAATCAGGGCCCAATCAAATCAAAGTGAAACCACACATCACAAATGGGTCACTTCTCTTGCTCTGCCCTCTGCAATACACACAGCTTTTCTTCTAGGCTCCAGCCATCTCTACTCCACAACTGTGGCTTTTTTCCAGCTTTACATAGATACTATATAGTAGTTAAATACCAGGCTGGTGTAACTGACCTTCTGGGTATTCAGTAACCACAGTTCCAGGTCTATACTGATGTGGTAAGAATGAATAAAAGGGGGGAGGGTGTATTTTCTCCTTTGCCCTCCAAGGTAAGCTAGATCATGAAAGACTGTGGGATGGGTCTTGAAATGTACTCTAACAATGGGATGTAACCCTCTTTGAGCTGTTCCCTGAATCTTATGAGCAGTTATTTCTCACTTTTGACTCTAAGGTTTCCTGTAATCGCCTCTATCTAATGCAAAGAGAAGTTTCTTTGATGAAGAGTGTGCAGGCAGCTAAATTTCATAGTGTGACACCTACGTGGTGCTAGTTTGGAATCTATAAAGGGGTCATGGAGAGCAGCTAGAGCTTGGCATTGTACAGCAGAGTTGTAGTCTCCAAAAAGAGCACAGGAGAGGCTGTGAAAGTGCAGCCTAGTTGTAGCAGGAGACCCCAATATTTTGGAGACACCACTATTATGGTACAACCACTGTGGGGGCAAATTTAGCTGTGGAATGGAGCCAAAATCTATTCTCTCTTTAAATGCAGTGAATCCATTTAGTAATGCCTATGTATACATGGAACATGGATGAGGGGATGCATCTGAAATAAACTGATTATCCCTCCCTAAACCATTCACTGTTAATTGTGTTTCAATTAGAGTCAAAGAGTCCAAGAGCCCTTCCCCTATCCATGCTGGAGTTTGGGCTGGCTTAGTGATGTTCAGGTCTTGTTTCTGCAATCTCAATACCTATAAGTTCATGTGTGCGATGGCCCTATAATAGCAAGAAAAAATACAGGTTCACTGAATATGTTCACTACTTGTAGCTTTTCCTATCTTTCTACCCCTTCTAACTTGATGATGATTGGGACTTGTGGTTCTCAAAGGGTTATAATGTAGATGTCTGATTTCGAGCTAAGTACTCTATGGTCTCTTATTCTCTTCACATTAATGAGCTATGGATCTCTGCATTGTTCTCTAGTATAAAAGTAAAATTCTCTGATAAAGGTTGAAAAATGTGCTATTATATGATTATAAAAACTTAAGGAACAGTTTATTATTGTGTCCATTTAGCAGAATAATAAAGTTCTTCCTTTCATGTTCATGTTCCAGTTAACAGACCCAATATGAATTCTATCATATGGACTTCAATTATAAAGTGGTTACACCCCAGCCATTCCTGTTACTACTACACCAATGGACATATCTTGCTAGACTGGTCATCATTGCAAAATAGCTTTCATTATTATGTAGCATTAAGTACAAATGAACAAATACTCTGAAACAAATGTAAGAAATAAATTTTCATCAGAACCATACAAACCATGTAAAGATACACATTCTGAACTTAAAACACAAATTTTAAATTAAAAATATACTGAGTGATAATAAT
>JADRCD010029003.1:0-12785 GCA_019843815.1 Montemys delectorum
GTATTTGAAATTGACACCTGATTACCTGGACCTAGTCAATCTTTATAAGCATGTAGATATGGTTTAAAAATCCATATTTTAGGGTGGTTGGCTATTCAAAAAATAACTTCATATGTTCCAAAAATCAATTAAATAATTTCTAGATTAATAACTGAAAATGTATCAATTTCTATTCTTCTATATTCAGACCACCAGTTAGACCAGCACCATTTGTTGAAGATGCTTTCTTTTTTTCCACTGGATGGTTTTAGTTTCTTTGTCAAAGATCAAGTGTCCATAGGTGTGTAGCTTTATTTCTGTGTCTTCAGTTATATTGCATTGATCTACTTGTCTGTTTCTGTACCAATACCATGAGGTGTTTTTTTTTTTTTTAAATCACTATTGACCTGTAGTATAGCTGCTGGTCTATGGCCCCTGGCACATATGTAGCAGAGACTGCCTTGTTTGGCCTCGGTGGGAGAGGATATGTCTAATCCTGTAGCAACTGGATGCCCTAAAAAATGGGGTTTCTGACAAGGGAACCCTCTCAGAGGCTAAGGGAATGGGGTAATGAAGCATGGGAAGGAATTTAAGTAAGTAAAATAATTAAATTAAAAATAAAATAATTAATTAAAAATAACTGAAAACAGGTAGATCTTCTACAAGAAAAAAACACCTCATCAAATTTGTTTTTCTAATATTCCTTACACCAATGAATATCTATGCCATTCTTACAATTCTTCTCCCACTACTCTAAAAATATACCAAAACAGGGCCTAGATTTCTAAAATATTATTTTTGTATTTCTCCAGTATTTGCATATTTTATATCCATGTTTCTCTAAGTGAAGTTATATCTTACAAATTATAACTTCCTATTATAATA
Organism: Montemys delectorum; assembly: GCA_019843815.1. Taxonomy (NCBI): domain Eukaryota; kingdom Metazoa; phylum Chordata; class Mammalia; order Rodentia; family Muridae; genus Montemys; species Montemys delectorum. The sequence goes on from JADRCD010029003.1 coordinate 865, forward strand.
TGAAATGTTGTTTTCAAGAAAACACATATTCCACAGAGAGCTCATACATACCTGCAAAGCAAGTGTTAACTTTAAATATGGTGTAACATTTTCCTATAGGGTTAAATCCTGGACTTTCAGAGAACTGGCATTTAAGAAGTAAGGATGTACTGCATTTTTTTTTCTTTTTCTTCTTTTTTAAAGGCCAGGGTTTTTGGCACTTTGTGTAAGCTTCAGTTTAAGGAGGTACTTACGGCAGAAAAATACTCACTCTCTTCTCCTGTCCATTCCACAGATTGAGTGTGCCTCAGTTGTCTACCCTTCTCATTCCAATATTTCCACATAGGAAAAGGAACATAAAATTAGTGATCCCTCAGGTTCTAGCATGCTTCACATTTTGAGATAGCAGATACCTTAACTGTTTCATTTACCTTCTTGGAGTTTATATTCAGAAAAACAGCCACTTTCCAGCAGATACACCTTTTCCATACCCTCTCCAGAATCTATTTAAATCCTGTGATAAATTACCACCGTGGTGTCTGCATAGACCTATATTATGGAGTTGGACATGCATAAAAAGATCAGATTGCTGAAAAACGAAATTCTACCCATGAAAATTATTTTTCTTTGTTCCATGCATAACTGCATTGATTCAATAACACACCTAAAATGAGACTATGCTTATATAAGCAGATAAATAATTAGAAAGCATATAAATCATGACTTCCTAATGTGACTTCAACTAGAGTCAATGCAATTTACAGATAAATATGAGGAATGACTTCCCCTTTAACTGAATTAAATCCAGCAACATATCAATGAAGAGAAATGAAGACTCTTACACTCACTCACAAATAAAACAGAACAGAACAAAACAAAGAAACAAACAAAACTACACAAATACCTTTATTTTCACTCATTTAAAATATTCTCTCAATGAGTTCAAAATATCTATGAATTTAACACTTGCTACTCTTAATAATATGTATTTTTCAAGGGATTTATTTTAAATAAAATTAAGTTTGTGAGAGTTGAATGAATTGAAGTTGCTACTTCTTTAACTGTATTATAAATTATAACCACTAATAAGATGAGGAAAAAAATGAAACTTTAAGAATACAATAGAAGTTGGTGTCATTTAATACAGTGACATATAATTCATTACTAACTTGTAAATTAAATCTTGGAACCAAGAAGTTTATTAATAGACAATTTTATGGGGCTTTTAAGTGGTGAAAATAAAACAAAATAACAATTCTGTGAAAGAATTTTTTTTTGATTGAACGACACTCTACTTTCCTTCTCCTACTTCATATAGTAAGAGTGAAATAGACCCAAAATCAAATTATCAGTTTCTTCTATACTTAATTTTCCATGCAGTTCTGGGTTCCTATTTGGCTAAGGTAAATGTAGTTGATGAAAGGAACAAGTAGATATTAGGGCAAATTGATTTTACTACAAAATAATGGATGTAGTGAACAGTGCTGAGGCTGTATACAGATCAAAGTGACAGAGGAATGCTATGCTATTTGGTTCCTAGAAGGTCTACAGTATGAAGAACCACCTAATAGTTGAAATGCTCCCTAGAGTTGCAAGTTTTGACAAAAGTACCAGTCTCTGGCTGAGCTGCACTATAGAAGCCTCATTGTACTGTTTGCCAAGAGAGACTCTGACCAGCTTACTGGGCTAATTCTGTATATCTCCAATTCAAAGGGTTTCTTCCCTAATTTTACAGGTATTTTTTGAGGAGGAAGCCAACTGGAGTGGTAAGAGCAAATGACAGACATACTTATAGCTGGCTGCAATTACCATAAGACTAGCAGATGAAAAGGAAAGCAAATATTGCAAACGAGTGTTCATGAACTCAGCAGGGGAAAATGAACAGAACTATAGTTTGATTACCAAGCAATCAACCCACTCCACATGCACAGTCCTATGTTTTTCACATTATCCTAATTGATTGCAGTGCTGGCCTTTCTCTTCTGCTACCTGGAGAGCATTCCTTGGGTGCTATTCAGTTCGGGCTTAGATTGTCTTGGAGAAGTTCACTCCAAATTGTGAATGTGCATAATTAAAAACTTCTACTTTCCTCAAACCTCACCAAAAATGGACCCACCCTTATCTGAGACTACGACACAGAAAATGTAAATGAGAACCTACTCACTAGGAAACAACAACAACAACAACAACAACAACAACAACAACAACAACACAACCCTTCCTGGGAGCTAACCTCTTATGTTAGAGTAGGCTAAATTCAACAGGATACCTTAACAAAGTACACAAACCAAGTTGAGCTGAACAAGTGCCACAATTTACATCAGATGTGGGAAATTTAATCTATCTGGAAGAAATTTATTTAGAGCAAAAATTTAATGGTATAGATCATATCGCAAAGCAAATATCAAGTTTATGCATCAAAATTAATCTAAAATAACCCTGTAAGTATAATAAAAAATAGAAATGCTATGTGTGAAACATGTTGTTAGTTGTCACAAATTCATACTTAAATTTCTTCAAAATGTTGGCAAGAAAATGCACAAGAGGAAGCATCAATTTCTCTGAAACAGGTAATTCTTTTGTTTATCTTTGTTTTTTAAAAAGTTCTACATTGTCTCATTTTATAAATTAATACATTTGTCTTATTTTGTAAGCTTATGTCAAAAAATTATATAATAATAAGACAAAGAAAAGTTTTTACCACTCTAGAGCTAAATGCCCTTTGAGGCAATGCCACACTTTAAAATCTTAACTGGAAATTGCTTATTTTTGCAATTATTTTGTAAATAGCATTAAATATAAACAATACAGTAAAGTAGTCAATCTAAAATAAAAGCCTGTTCTGTATAATTTAGTATAATGGTTTGGTTGTGAGCCAAGCCTTTAATGGCTGAACTATATATCAGACCCCATATATTTTTATAAGATTTTATTATGAAAAAGGAGCTGATGGAATAAACTTACACAATTTCCACTTATAATTTTATAATTTGATTCCCAGATGTGTCTGCCCTTTAGAAAGGAAACAAGAATCTTCAAGTGCAAATAAAATGTTTTCACATTTTAAAAGTTCACTGTAAGAATGTTGTTTTGGATATTTAGAAAGACATAAAATGACTGACATGTTCATAAGGTTATCTATTATTAGTTATCTATATTATAGAGCAGTGTATTTAGAACCAATGTTCAATTAGAATTGTATACCGCATACTATGTGCCTTTATGAAAACCACAGTTCACATAGAAACATAGTAGAAAGAGTTCAAATGAGGCTGATTAAGCTATTTAATGTTCTTGTTTATCAGTCATTATATTTCTTTTGTGTGGATTGAACTCAGGGCTTCACACATTAGCCAAGTACTCTACCACCAAGCTACAGGGCCAGCCTTTTATTTTCACTTTGAGACAATCTTATCAAGTTTTTCAGGGTAACCTTGAACTCACTCTGTAGCAAACCTGGAATTTCTAATCCTTCTGCCTTAGCCACTGGAGCAGATGGGATTACAGGCCTATGCTATGCCATCAGGTCTTTTATCTTTCCAATGTATGTAATAAAACGATGTGTTGCACTTGCATTTCTGTGATGATTAAACTATATAGTAATATATAAAGTATGGAGGGCAGTATCAGCTAGAGGGAAGGTTCTGGACAGATCATAGTTGCCATTATCATTTTATACACATATAAGAATGTGAGAAAAACATAGAAAGGTCACAGCAAGAAATTGTGAAGCTGTAGCAGGAAGCCAGTTTGGGAGTGCAGGGAGGTAGCTTCAAGCAGTGGAGTGAAACAATAATATTTTTGAAAGATTCAGTGTTCCAGAATCAGTGCCAAGGATTAGAAGCGAGGTACTATACCTCCTTATAATACATTCAGATCACACATAAAAGATGTGCTACAAAATCAGTAAGTGTTGAGTAAAGTCACTTGACATACATATCTGCAGAAGAAACCCAGAACTATCTTAGTCCACAGTCCCATAAGCTAATGCCAATGGTATGCTACCATAAAAATGTTCATGTTTCACATCATTCATAATTTTCACAAGGCTTATTTAATTTTTTTCTAGTCTGACACATACCTGCTACTTTTTCATGAGTTTCTCTTTTCTTACAGTAAACAATGTTGTATATTAATATCCTAGGCTTATTTTACTTCCTGTACATTTGGGCATAATACACACACACACCCTCACAACTGGCCTGTATGAACAGTGAGCTCAAGTGATGAAAGTTGGTGAAAGCCTTTGCTCATGTTTGATGTCGTTATTGTTGACCTGACTTGTACTTGATTCCTAGAAGGGTTCTGAGTTCCCTTGATTAGCTGCATGTGTAAATTCTTCAAAATTGCTGACTTTAATCTTTTCCAAAAAGTAATATCCAAAACTCTTAAGAAAAACATAGCTGGAATTAAAGTTGGCAAAATGGTGCTCAGCTGTTCAGAGCAGCATGCTGTCCCCTGGACCTCTACTGTGCAGCACCACTCTGCCCACCTTTATCAGACCTACTTATCTAGAACTATGCTGGTTAGATTCTCCTGCCTGCCTTCTTCTAGCTGCTCTGAATGGCCTGCTGTCCACCTGTGCCATCATTGTCTGGCCACCTCTTTACCTACTTCCTCCATCCCCAATAACCTTCCCAGAATATCTCCAGGGGCACACCCAACCCTGAGAGACTTGTACCACCCACTGAGTTCCACTGTTCAGCCCAAGGATACCCACCAGAAGCCTGCTACACCATGATCCCTGAGGTTAGCCCCACTCTTAAAACCTGCTCTATATAGCAAGAACATCCAAGAACAACCAGAGGGCTAAAGACTCTGGAAGGAACACAATCAACAAAAGTCATATGACACCTTTAGGGCACAGCTATCCTATTATCGAAAACCTTGGATATCCTAACAAACCACAGCAGAAGAAAATGACCTTAAATCCAATCTTATAAAGATGATAGAGTCCTTTAAAGAGGAAATGAATAAATCCCTTAAAGAAACACATAAAAATACAATCAGACAGGTAGACGCCCCTTTTATGTAATTAATTAAATTATTTGTTTACATCTCAAATGCTGCCCCCTCCAGCCCTCCCAGAGTTCTTCACCCCATTCACCTCCCCTTTGCCTCTGATGGGTTGCTCCCTCCCCTGCCTCCCCTCACTCCCCATCCCCTTCCTCTGAGGCATCAAGTCTCTACAGGATTAGGATCATCCTCTCCTACTGAGGCCAGACAAGGCAATCCTCTTCTACATATGTGCCAGGAACCACAGACCAGCCCATGTATACTCTTTGGTTGATGGATTAGTCTTTGGGAGCTCCTTTAAAGCACCTTTAAAGAGGAAATAAATAAATCCCTCAAAGAAATACAGAAAAATACAGTGAGATAGGTGAAGGAAATCAATAAAATTGTTCAAGACCTAAAAATGGGGATGAAAGCAATAAAGAAATCACAAACTGAGGGAATATTGGTGGTGGAAAGCCTAGGGAAGAGAATAGGAACAACCAATGCTAGCATCATTAACAGAATACAGGAGACAGAAGAGAGAATCTCAGGCGTAGAAGATACAATAGAAGAAATTGATACATCAGTCAAAGAAAATGTTAAATCTAAAGAATTCCAGGACATCTGGAGTAACCTGAAAAGACATTTCCTAAGAATAGTAGGAACAGAGGAAGGTGAAGAGTCCTACCTTCAAGGGCTAGAAAAAAATTCTTAACAAAATCATAGAAGAAAACTTTCTCAACCTAAAGAAAGAGATGTCTATAATATACAAGAAGCTTACAGAACACCAATTAGAGTTGTCCAGAAAAGAAAATCCTCTTACCACATAGTAATCAAAACACTAAATCTACAGAACAAAGGCAAAATCAAATTAAAATAATATCTATCCACAAATCCACCCCTACAGAAAATACTAGAAGCAAAATGCCAACCCAAGAAGGATAATTATACCCAAGAAAACACCAGAAATAAGTAACTCCATAACAGCAAGAAGAAATCAACAACAACAACACACACTAACATTACCAACTTCAAAGTAGCAGAAACTAACAACCACTGGTCATTGATATCTCTCAAGAATAATGGACTCAATTTACCAATAAAAAAAAAAACATAGGCTAAGAGAATGTATGTGAAAAGAGGATTCATCATTCTGCTACATACAAGAAACTCACTTCAGCCATGAAAATAGACATTACCTCAGAGTAAAGGACTGGAAAAGAGTTTTCCATGAAAACAGACCCAAGAAGCAAGAAACTCCAAGAATGGAGTTTCCATTCTAATGTCTAATAAAATAGACTCTTTATTAATCAAAATTAATCAAAAAAGACAAGGAAGAATACTTCATACTCATCAAAGGGAAAAAATATGCCAAGATGGTATTTCAATCTTGAACATCTGTGTCCCAAACACCAGGCACACACATTTGTCAAAAGAAACATTGCTAAAGCTTAACTCATCCATCAAAGCCCACACATTAATAGTGGGAGACTTCAACACCCCACTCTCATCAATTGACAGGTCATCTAGATAAAAACTAAACAGAGAAATAATGAAATTATCAGACATTATGAATCAAATGGACCTAAAAGATACCTACAGAACATTTATTTAAAACACAAAATAATATTCCTTTTTCTCATAACCTCATGGAAGCTTTTCCAATATTGACTATCTGATCGGTCACAAACAAGCCTTATAAGAGTTGAAATAATGCTCTATATCCTATCAGACCATGATGGATTAAAGCTAGATGTCAATAACAGAAATACCAGAGAGTCTACACACTCAAATAAGCAAACTTAAAAATGTGGTACAGAGCTAAGTAGAGATTTCTCAACAGAGCAATCTCGGATGGCCAAGAAACACTTAAATGTTCAATATGCTTGGTCATCAAGGAAAGGTAAGTCAAAATGACCCTGAGATTCCATCTTACACCAATCAGAATGGCTAAGATCAAAAACTCAAGGGACAGTACATGCTGGCGAGGATGTGGAGAAAGAGGAATGCTCTTCCATTGCTGGTCGGATTGCAAACTGGTACAATCACTCTGGAAATCAATCTGCAGCTCCTCAGAAAATGGGAAATAGTTCTACTCGAAGACCCAGCTCTATTGCTCCTGGACATATACCTAGACTATGCTCCACAATATCACAAGAGCATACTTTCTTAAACATATTTATCATTAATGTTTTCAGTTAATCACTCTTATATGGTCTATATTCCTTGGACCTTTACAATAAATGATGCTAGAGGAAAAGTCTAATAACAAAGTATATTCAAAAGTTTAATCTCTAAATTTCCAATGACAGGCACTTGGGTCAGTGAATCTTATAAAGTCACCCCTTAGTATACTAAAACATTGAGGGGGAAAAAGCTTTGTCAAGTGCCTTTTGACTATTATCATTATTTTATTTGGTTATTATCTGGTCAGTGTGCAGATTTATATTCTGGACCCTTCTGAGCTTGAATATAAAAATTCTTCCTGCCAATTTTGCCGATTTTCTATTTACCAGCCATTGATTTTTCTAGTGCATTTCTAAATGGAGCTTGAAATTAACGTGCCTTTTCCTTTTATTCACTTTCCTCTCTCCTGGCAGCATCAATATCCAGTCCAAGGAATGGACCTGATTTGTGGCTAGATGACTGTTCCTGTTGGAACTACCCAGTCCTGGCATTCATAGCAAGGTTATTGAATACAAGATTTTCCTGCTGAGGAAAGAAAAACATGTTCATTTTCTCTACCCACAATTCCAAGTGCATTCTAAGTTTAAATGGGATATGTTTCTAAAGAATTAAAATATAACTTTTAAGATCTAAAGACAGACATGATGAAGACTGGGAAAGAACTGTTTTAGAAATGCTTTCCTTTTTTCCAATGTGGAATCTCTCCTGATCCCAAGATATAATTCTGCCTTTCTCATTCTTGAAACTAGAATCCTATCTCACCATCCCCGGATAGGAAAAGTTTTCTTTTTATTAAAAAAAGATATTTTTCACACATGCATTCTGATTATAGTTTGCCGTCCCCCAATTCTTTCTATAAATTTTCTATTTCCCAAGGAAAGTTTTTAAATTGGAAGTATAAAGAAATGACATTAATGGCTACATATTTAGGTCCAGAAAACAGGAAAATATTAGATATAATCCTAAATATACCAATAAATCGTTTGTTAGTAAAACTATCCAAATATATAGGGGAAACTATATATAAGTTTTATAAGACTTCCATAAACAAAGAAGAGAATCACTGGGTAATCAACTATTTTTAGTTGCCACATTCAAGACTAATATCCTTTGGCTGATTCTTCAGGAATATTGTGTACTTATCCAAATCTTCATCATGCCTAGACATGAGATTAGCACTCACCAATGTAAGAATAAGGGAAGTAATGCAGTCTGCTTTTTATGACTTTTCAGAGCCATCAAGGAATTCCTCACTCTGATCCTCTTCTCCCCTCTCAAATGAAAATGTCAGTCAATAGCTCATACAAGGCCTGTTCCTTTATGGTATCAATTCCAGAGTAAAGGGGATATGGAGTAGATTTATAGCAAACCTGAAAATATTCCTAATAAAAATGGGAAATCAGAATAAGGATCTGTCTCAGTGGTAGAGTACTTGCCTAGCATGTGTAAACTCCTGGGTTCAATTTCTAGCTCAAAAAAAAAAATACAAATAGTTTTATTTCAATAAGAAGATAATAAATATCCATATTGGTCTTTTTTTATTGTCATGATGAAATACCTGAAAGAACTAAATTACAGAAGAAAAGATTCATATTGAATCCCATACTGAGGGGGTGGGGAGAGTAGATCCTTCATGGTGGAGAAGACAGACATCAGGAGCTTAATTATAGTGAAGACTCCTCACACCAGGGAGCAGAGGGTGAGAACGTGGACACTTAGCTGGTTTTCTTTTCCTCTTTGTATTCAATTCAATGCTTCAACCCTTGGTAAGTTGATGGCCACATTCAATGTAGATCTTCTATTTTTCTGGGCTTTTGTTTTGTCTTGTTTTGTTTTTGAAATTGGTCTAACATCCTAGGTTTTTCTGAATCAAATCAAATTGACAATTGAGATTAATCACCACAGTTTCTATGAGGCAAAATACTATTTATATTTGAAGACTGCAATAGACAGAATGTATATAACTCCTAAATTCATATGTTGAAATACTAACCTCCATTGTTATGGTATTTGAGCATGACTTTCTTAGAGGAAATGGTAATTAGATAAAGAGAGTAGAGAACTCATAAACACGAGAAATGTACTTATAAAAAAGAACCCAAAATAATTCTCTTGTGATTTTTTTTCTTTGACCCAGAAAAGGCCTCTAATAAGATTCTAGATTTGAGTAGTTAGAATTATTAGGAATAAATTCATGTTGCTTTTAAAGCAAACAAATCAAATGTTTTGTTGCTTTATATATAAAATGCATATTTTATATATATGCATATATGTATGTATATACATGTTTATGATTTGACTTGCAAAGGGGTTATGTTTTGATAGGCACATACTAAATTAAAAACATTCTAAGCAAATAATGTGCTTGAGGTACCAAGTCCACCAAACATAACATAGTCAAGCTTACATTAATATGTTTAAAATACTTACTTTGCCTATAGTTATACATAATCAAAAGCCATACTGGTAACAAATTATTAGATGCTTTATAGAATTTGTTGAATGCCCACATACAAATGCTGCTGGTAACATAGATATCGGCTATTTACCTTTGTGATCATATGGCTGTTTGTAAGCTAAAGCATGCTGTCACTTCCCAACATTGCAAATAAGGAACAGATGGCTCTTACTAGCTAAGGAAAATAAGCTAAAAGACAGGTTTCTATTCTGCATATCACCTTTGCATTATCATAAAGGTGAAAAAATCATAAGAAAAACCCTAAGTTGGAGATATATATATATATACACACACACATATATATATGTATATGGTGTGTATCTATACATACATATACATATAAATTTATTTTTACTTTGGAGTTGCTTTTATATTGCTTTATAGTCTCTGGTTGCTTGCATATGAGTTTTCCCATCTGTTGGTTTTTTGGAGTAGTTTTCTTAGTGTTGAAGTTTCTCATATGTTTTACAACTTTTATGTAAGATTTCATTTTCTTTGAATATGTGAGCATACTTCCTGTGGAAGATTTGAATAGGACATGGGTTATGAGATTCTTCTTGGAACTTGTTTTCAGCGATGCCTCTGTCTCAGTTCTTACACTTACTAGTTCCAGACTAGTGTTTATATCTCTTTACTGGCTTTATTGTCATATAGTTCAAGGGTAGATTAAGTAGTAAATTATCTTTAGTAGTGCACTCCAACTTGTGGAGATGTTTAGAAGCTATTCAATTTCTGGTTGTAGACTTCATATAAGGAACTACAGTATAATGCCTTGCCCTCAACCAAACTTATGGCCTCAACAAAGACCAAAGGCACAGTTATCATGCAGCTGATGAAGCTAAGATTTTAGAGATCCACTCCTGTGGCTTTTTCTGTGACTCTAGACATGTCCTTGCTTTAGTAAAATTGAAATTTTGTTTTAGTAAAGGAAAACTTTGAAATTATTTAAGTTGTAGTTCCCAGAAAGCTTGAACCTATTCGTGTTTATAACCTGTAGTAAATTAGATTTCAGTACCCTAATAAGGTATATTTGGAGTCCAGATCCTTCACACTTTGTGAAGCTTTAATAAACACCTACAACTGTAGTTAACTACTCTCATTACCAACATCCTATCATTTGTAGTGATATAGGTTATCCTTTCCGCTTTATCTACCATTAAAGTAAGAAGTACATATAGCTTATGTAGGACGTCTTGACCTCAGGTAAAGTTTAACAATGACCTAAATACACTGCGAATACTTTAGAAAGCTGAATGTTCTACAATGAAGACAAACCAAACCAAACCAAACCAAACCATACCATGATCATTGACCTTAAGGAATTTCTCATCTGGTTGAAATTATAAAACTGATCACCACAGAGTATTTTTAAATAACTTAAACCACACAATACTATCATATTAAGATGTTAATTCTCAGGAGTCAGGAAGTTCTGATTATTATCTGCATTAACAAGGAGAGAATGAATGTCCTACATCAATACTTCATCAACATCTAAGATGCCTATATTTATATTCTAATCACCCCTGCGTGTCTCCTTCAGAATCCTTACAAGGCCTTTAGGAATTTGTTATTTACACAAACTCCTTTCATACTCAGTGGATTCTAAAGTTAGGCACATTTTAATTAGTAAAACTCATTCAGAAAAATAAGGGGCTATGAACACATATTTTTTTCTTAAATAATAAAAAGGTTATAGTAAACTACCTCACTATTGGTAAAGATAAATAATATCAGAAATGTAAAATATTTAGTCAATAAGAATGTCCCTCTATTTTGTAGATGGTCAAATTGAGGATACAAAAGATTAAGCTTGGGAGAAGAAGGCCTGCATCCTGAGCAGGCTTTAGCCCCCAGGAATCAGCCTGGAGGCATACGCCTCAGGAAGTGCAGGGGAGCCACAGGACTGCAGGGACTGGAGTCTCTCAGCTTCTGAGGGACTGTGCTGGATCAGCGAACACCTCTGCCCCCTCCCTGCTAGGGAAGGACTTCTCCCCAAGGCCGGCTTCAGCCCAAGGACTCAGGTGAGATCCGCCATTTTGTCTCTGGGGTCTTGCTAGGGCAGGACCAGACGGGGGACACAGACCTCAGGAAGGGCAGGGGAGTCACAGGACTGCAGGGACTGGAGTCTCTCAGCTTCTGAGGGACTGTGCTGGATCAGCGAACACCTCTGCCCCCTCCCTGCTAGGGAAGGACTTCTCCCCAAGGCCGGCTTCAGCCCAAGGACTCAGGTGAGATCCGCCATTTTGTCTCTGGGGTCTTGCTAGGGCAGGACCAGACGGGGGACACAGACCTCAGGAAG
>JADRCD010029007.1:0-10849 GCA_019843815.1 Montemys delectorum
GCCCCCCCGCCCCCCCCCCCCGTTTCTCGTCTTATTCTTCCTATCTTTTCGTAGCCACTGCTAAGGGTCTTCCAGGAAAGGATACAACTCCAGGAGTCGACTTGTAGTTGTTACAGCATCTCCGCTGGGTCCAGGGAGAAGTGGCACCTGCTCGTCCTGGGGAACGATGGCTGCCTCTTCAGCTGAAACTCCTGACACTACAGGGCAGGAGCTGCCTGGAGGTGCCTGACTGCCGGCATCTTGTGGGCCACTCTCACGAGGGGAGTTGTCGTGGTCACCCTCAGTAGCCAAACTCTGAGAGCTAGCCTGGGCATCGGCAGCTTGAGGCCTATGCTGCCCATCCTCACCGCCTTCGCCATCGTCAACCCCTGTTCTGCCACCTGCATTGTCCTCACCGGGATCCTGCATGGCGATTCTGACTTTCCACTCAGTGACCCCAGCTCAAGCAACTGCACCGCTCAGGCTCAGCTATGGAGGTGAGGTGGCGGTTACTACCGGCTAACACCCATCACACCATGTGTGTACCCACTGCGCTTGCGCAAGTAAGTTCTCGCGAGGGTTGGTTCACAGCTGAGTTCTCGCGAGCGTTGGTTCCCAGCTGACTTACCGCCTGGCTCTTGGTGCTTTTCACTGGGAGTTCTACAACTCCTTCTCCTTCGCTTCGCTCATCTCCAAGGTGGCTTGTACTGATGGAATCTTTCAATATGCAATTCCCTCAAGTTTCTCCACCTTCGAGTGTGGAGAAACCGCCCCCCCCCACACACACACACACCGGGCACACAGAAAGCCTGAAGCTTCAGGAGCTCACTGCGGCAGCAGTAGTGAGTGCATGGTGCTGCAGGAGCACCTGCGCAAGCAAGTCCAGCCTGTGTCCAGGATAAACGTAGCTGTTGGGACCCTGAGAAATGATTCTGCTGAGATACTCTACCCAAACTTTCCCCACTGAACTCAGACCCTTGCACACAATGATGCCCCATATCTGTCACCAGGCAGGCATCCCTTAATGACACAGGTTAGTGTGGCTGAAAAAGAAGGCCCAGTACAGCCCTCAGTGCTGGCCCAGATCAGAGACAGATCTTCATCGCCTCCCTGTACTCATTCACATTCCTAAGGCTGGACCCTGTGCTGGGGATGGGATGGCATGGTATGGGATTGGCTCAGAGGCATTTGCTTCTCTCCCAGAACTGGGAGAGGGACAGAGGAATTGTCAGCAAGATGATCACAGGAGCATTTGTCCTATGGGCACTAACGGTGTTTTCAAAGACCTGGGAATCATTTGATACAATGTGAGGCATGGCATGGAGGAACCATCTGCTAGGGCAGTGATCTTAGGTTGGAGTCCATGGCAGGAAACTGGGGAGTGTAGGTGGTTTTCCCATTTATATACAGTGAAGAAAGATATGTTTTAAGGGTGAATAAAGCATGCTTTGTTCATGCTCTTGAAGGTCAGGGCTGAAACTGGTGCCTAGAAGTGGTACTTCCTGCCATCTGGTGGTGTTGAATTGGTGGGGGACTGTATGACCTCTCAAAGTGGATGATCCAGTGGCCATGCAGGTTGCAGATGAATTCATAGGGACTGCTGAGATCAGAGAGTAAGATAAGACAAGACCATCCTGCTGGTCTGGGCATCTTCAAAATCCCATGTGACCCAGGTGGTCACAAGAGGCAGGAAACCCAGGCTATAGGGACTCATTGGTACTTTATGTCCCAAGCTTGTGTAATGGTGTCCTGCCTGACTCTGGAAGATAGAGTTCCTCAGGACTCAGAGGACATTTTGAACAGTCCTAGTTGGACTCTCTAGAGGGTGGTTTGGTCCACAGGCTGAGTCGGGGCTAAATAGATTCTGCGGTGCTGCAGCAAGAGAGGCAGAGCAGATTGCTTCATTTGTGTGATTCCATGCAGTCTGGGGTGGTGGTGGTGGTGGGGTGTTCATTGAGGAGTGGAGAATGTGAAGGACTCCTAGGGGAATCCATCTAAGAAAATAGTGGAAACTTTCATGGCTGGGGGATTGGTCCATTAGGAGCCAGAGGCACACTTGAATGGTGTGAAATAGGGACAGAGGCCAGAGGGCAGCCTGGGTTAACACAAGCCTTTTTGTAATGAGAAAGCCTGGAACACAGGCAGTGTTTTGTGTCAGATGGTGCCTTAACCAGACTTTTACCATTGTCATCTTCCCTTTCTTGCTGAACATGGAAGTAGATATGGTCTTCCTTTGTCTTAACTCCTTCAGGGGACAGGTTAGAGAGAACTCACCGTGTCTAGTGATATACTGATGATGCCTGGTACACTGGTGTCTGGATGGGCCATGGTGGTCCGTCCCCATCAGAGGATCCTTATAAGAAGTGAACAATCAGGTCAGAAAAGATAGGATCCAGGAAGATACTACTGATGCACTGGGCCTGTTTCCACCAAGGAGACCTACAAGAAATACACTCACCTTTATTTATTTTTTGTATTTTATAATTTGTTTATTTCAGAGGGTGTTTCTCTATGCAGTCCTGGCTGTTCTGGAACTCTCTATATAGACAAGAGATCTGCCTGCCAGGTATTGGTATTAAAGGTATAAAGCATGCACCACCACCCCCTCAAAAACAAAAACAAAAATAAAACTGGGAATGCTGGCAGACACCTTTAATCCTAGCACTTGTTTGAGGCCAGCCTGGTCTACAAAGCAGGACAGCAAGGGCTGGTTACACTGAAAAACCCTAAGTAAAGCACCAACATGCTCAGCAAATGTACCTTTCTTTTTTTTTTTAATCCTCATTTTACACAACATCTTAGCAAACTCAACATTTCCAGCATCTTTTATCTGGACTAGGTTGGCTTGCTTGTGTTGACCCTTCATGACTTTTCAGTGCATTCTGTGCTATGTTCCAGCCAGGCAAATTAGCTAAGTCTAACTTAATATTCTTGAAGTTAGTAGATCTTTCTTCTAGGATCATATGTTCCACTGGCTTCTACTTTATCTTGAAGGCCTAACAGCTGACCTCCATTGGTATTGTAGGACTTTCTTCCCTATTCTTGCCCTGTTGCTCAAAGAAGGGACTGCTTAATTGTTTGCTACTGCAGAAAATAAAAGTAGACTACTATCCTAATTACTCTTCTATAACTAGGATAAGACACCATGACCAAAATAACTTATAGAAGAGTTTAATTTTGGGATATGGCTTCAGAGAGTTAAAGTCCATGATGTCACAAAGCAAAGGCACAGAGACAAAAACAACTGTAAGTTTACATCTTAAACTGTAACTAGGAGGCAAAGAATGAGACACTGACAATGGTGTGAATCTCTTGAAACCTGAATGTCTGCCCTTAGTGACATATCTCCTCAAACAAGGCCATACTTAATGCTTTCCAAACAGTTCCACCAACTGGACACCAAGCATTTAAACATAGGCGCCTACTGGGACCATTCTCATCAAATCACCACATTCCAATCCCCAACCTGCATTAGGTTTATGGACATATTATAATGCAAAATGCCATGTAGTCTGTTTCAAAATTTCCCATCGACTTTCACAGTCTCAACACAGTTTTAAAGTCCCAGGACTCTTCTGAGACTCAAGGTAATCTCTTTCGTAACTCCCTGTGAAATACAAAAGGTAAATTACATTGTAGGGATAATCTCTTGTGTACTGTGTGGAAGTATCACCTGCCAATAAAAATCTGATGGGCAATAAGCTGAGGCAGGATTAGAAGGCAGGACATTCAGAGAGAGAGAGAGAGAGAGAGAGAGAGAGAGAGAGAGAGAGAGAGATTCTGAGAAATAGTGAGGCACAGGATATTCACCACCCTGACTAGGAGGAAGTTGGACATATGAAGCTGAAGAGAGGTAACCAGCCATGTGGCAGGCATAGCATAGTATAAAAGGGGTAATTGAATTGTGAGTGAGTCAGGGAACAATCCCAGCTTAGGGCCTAAGCATTTATTAATAAAAATATAAGCCTCAGAGTCATTATTCAGGAAGTGGGGTGCGGGTGGAAAAGCTCAGGGTTACATTACATACTTACCACATACAATGGCACACAATATTTATTAACATTTCAAACGGGAGGTATGAACCATAGTGGATGTCTTATTTTGGGTTTCTATTGCTGTGAAGAGACACCATGACCAAAGCAACTCTTATAAGGACAACATTTAGTTGGGGCTGGCTTACAGGTTCAGAGGTTCAGTCCATTATCGTCAAGGTGGGAGCAAGGTAGTATCCAGGCAGGCATGATGTAGGAAGAGTTCTATATCTTGTTCCAAAGGACTTCCAGTCAGCTAGGACAAGGGTCTTAAAGCCCACTCCCACAGTGGCAGACCTATTCCAATAAGGTCACACCTTCTAGTAGGGTCACTCCTGGGGCCAAGCTTATATAAACCATCACAGTGAGGAAATACTGGATCAAAACAAGACCTATATCCAGCAGTACAAACTCCAAATCTGGAAGTTCCATGTCTGATGTCAAAGGGCTTAGATGGTTCTTTTCTTCTGTGGCAATGTGATATGAAAATATTTCTTACATTCTAGGAGACTGGAACTTTCACTGGACTTCACAATCAGAGTTAATATACCATGAGGTTACTTAAACCTTAAGACTGCTATCCTACTGTGCACCCAGCCTGTTTGTTTAACCTGCTTTCAAGAGAACAATACAACAATGAATCTTACTTGCCTTGGATTTCCCACTGAATCAACTTTTACAACCTAAGCTAATGAATAACTGTAATCTTAAGCATTAAACACAACATTTGGGTATTGGTTGATAAACAATGGTGTTTGTAATACTTTTTCCCTTTTGGGTCAGGTGGGGTCAGCTGAAGTAAGTGACTTACTCCCTTGTAAAGAAAGCTCTATTAAACATTTATGTAAAATATTCCTCGTGAAACTTTCTGTGCTGTTCAATAAAGGCAGAGCAAGGGACAGTCACATGCAGGATACACATAGGCATACAAGAACAAATAGGGACAGATTCAGACTCATATAACAGATGGAGGATGGAAAACACAGAGAGCGTGAAGTAGAGAATTGAAATCTGGGCTCTCACTTGGTTAAATGACTCCTAGAGGAAGTGCTTTTCTTTCTTTCCATAAGGTGACACAGATGCATTACTGGTAACTCAGAGATATTTTTTTAAGGAAAGAGACATTGTCTCTCTATATATCTTATTTTTTTAGATTTATTTATTTATTTATTTTAAGTATATGAGTATACTGTAGCTGTACAGATAGTTGTGAACCATCATGTGGTTTCTGGGAATTGAACTCAGGACCTCTGTTCACTCCGACCCTGCTCTCTCTGGACCCAAGATTTATTTACTGTTAAATGTAAGTACACTGGAGCTGTCTTCAGACACACCGGAAGAGGGTATCAGATCTCATTACTTGTGGTTGTGAGCTACCATATGGTTGCTGGGATGTGAACTCAAGACCTTCGGAAGAGCAGTCAGTGCTCTTACTCGCTGAGCCATCTCAGTAGCTGGACTCAGAGTTAATCATTAATGTATTTAGTCCATGTACTCTTCCACCTTTGCTGACTGCAATCGATGTAATGATTACAATGACTCTGCATTGCCTCTCATGACTTGGCATCACTAATATATGGGTTTTCCAATGCAGTACAGACTTCATTTTTACAGATTCATCCAAGGGACTTTCAGAGCCTCCATGCAGGGGCTCCCCTGCCACAAGTCTCAATTCAGCAGCTTTCCTTAGCTTTGAAGGAAAGTTCCACAACCTTCTAAGGTTCCTTAGAGTCATGTATCCTTCATGACTCTAAATCCAGAACCACATGGCACCACCAAGTTTCTGCCCAAACCCAGAAAGACAAACATGGTATGTACTCACTTATAAGTGGATATTAGTCAGCTATAAAGTACAAGATAAGCATGTGACAATCCACAGGCCCAAAGAAGCTAAGTAAAAAAGAGGGCTCAAGGAGGTAGGGCATGTGATCTCACTGAGGAGAAACAGAATAGAAATCATAGGTGGATGGGGAGATGGAACTGGACAGGGATGGAGGTGGAGTGGGGTGGGGATGGGAACAGGAGTATACTGGATGATTTTGTGTGTCCACTTGACAAAAGTCAGAGTCATCAGAGGGAAAGGAGCATCAGTTGAAGAAATGCCTCCATAAGACCCAGCTGTAAGGCATTTTCTCAGTTAGTGATCAATAGGGGAGGGCACAGCCCATTGTGGGTGGTGCCATACCTGGACTGGAGGTCCTGAATTCTATAAGAAAACAGACTGAGCAAACCATGGGAAGCCAGCAAACCAGTAAACAGAACACCTCCATGGTCTCTGCATCAGCTCCTGTCTACAGATTCCAGACCTGCTTAAAGTACCTCTCCTGACTTGCTCTGATGGTGGGCTGACTGTAATGTGGAAATGTAAGCCAAATGAACCCTGTCTTTCCCAGCTTGCTTTTTGGTCATGGTGTATCTTCACAACAATAAAACCCTAAGACAAGTTGATACCAGGAGTGGGGTATTAATGTGACAATACTCACCATGTGTTTGGGGGAGGATTGTAGAAGGACTACAGAACTTTGAACATTGAGACCTCAGTAGGATGTTCTGTAGGAGTTTGGAAGATAAGAATGTTAAGATCACTCTTCCAGTCTGGGCCAGTGCCCTGAGCAGACCATGGGCACCAACTCCTCAGCCAACTTCTTAGCCAGTCCCACAACACCCAGAGGAAGTTCCAATGCCAGGCGCTTTAACACCCCCAGGATCATAGGATTAGAGGTGAGGAGGACACAACATCTGCCCCAACACTGGGGAGTAAGTGGGACCAGCAGGACCCAGGCACCTGAAACTCTGCCTGACCAGTAGCACGGGTTCCTTCCAGTCTGGGCCAGCGACCTGAGCAGACCTTGGGCACCAACTCTGCAGCCAGTCCCACAACACCCAGAAGAAGCTCCACTCTCAGGTGCTGTAACATGCCCAGGCTCACAGGATCACAAGATCCCAGGAGCTTGGCCACACCAGGATCTCAGGGTCCCAGAGACAGCTTGACTCCCAGGAGCTCTGACACACCCAGGATCTCAGGATAACCAGATCCCAGAATCACAGGATCACAGAGACAGCTTGACTCTGAGGAGTTCTGATACAACCAGTGTCTTAGTTAGGGTCCTCTAGAGTCACAGAACTTAGTCTCTATGTAGTAAAGGGATTTATTGATGACTTACAGTTTGTAGTCCAACTCCCAACAATCAACTTCCAACAATCAACCCTCAACAACAGTCACAGCAGCAGCTGTGAATGGAAGTCCAAGGATCCAGCAATAGCTCAGTCCCACAAGGCAAGCAGGCGAAGCAGAGAGAGCCTTCCTTCTTTCAATGTCCTTATATATGTCTCCAGCAAAAAGTGTGGCCCAGGTTAAAGGTGTGTGCCACCACACCTTTAACCCCGGATGACCTTGAACTCATAGAGCTTTCTATGTTAATCCTGTGGGATTCGTAGCCACTATTCCTCAAGGTCTCCATGCCAAGATTCAGGTCAGAAACTTGTATCTCTCAGCCTCCAGATTAGGGCCACAGGTGAGCCTTCTAATTCTGGATTGTAATTCATTTCAGACGTAGTCAAGTTGACAACCAGGAATAGCCACTACAACCAGGATCACAGAAAGGACAGGCTCCAGTCAGATATAGTGAGGGCAGGTAGCACTAGAGATAACCAGATGGAGGGGGGCAAGGGTAAGAATATAAGCAACACAAACCAAGGTTACTTAGCATCATCAGAACCCAATACTCCCACCACAGCAAGTCCTGGACATCACACCAGAAAAGCAAGATTCAGATATAAAATCACTTCTCATGATGATGATACAGGATTTTAAGAAAGTCATAAATAACTCCCTCAAAGAAATACAGGAGAACACAGGTAAACAGCTAGAAGCCCTTAAAGAGGAAACACAAAAATCCCTTAAAGAATCACAGGAAAACACAATCAAACAGGCTAAGGAATTGAACTAAACCACCCAGGATCTAAAAAATGGAAATAGAAACAATAAAGAAATCACAAAGGGAGGCAACCCTGGAGTTAGAAAACCTAGGAAAGAGATCAGGAGTCATAGATGTAAGCATCACCAACAGAATACAAGAGATAGAAGAGAGACTTTCAAGTGTAGAAGATACCATAGAAAACATTGACACAACAGTCAAAGAAAATGCTAAAAGCTCCTAACCCAAAACATCCAGGAAATCCAGGACACAATAAGAAGATGAAACCTAAGGATAATAGGGTATAGAAGAGAGTGAAGACTTCCAACTTAAAGGATCTTCAACAAAATTATAGAGAAACCTTCCCTAACCTAAAGAAAGAGATGCTCAGGAACATACAAGATGCTTACAGAACTCCAAATAGACTGGACCAGAGAAGAAATTCTTTCCATCACATAATAATCAAAACATCAAATGCATTAACCAAAGGAAGAATTTTAAAAGCAGTAAGGGAAAAATGTCCAGTAACATATAAAGGCAGGCCTATCAGAATTACACCTGAGACTATGAAAGCTAGAAGATCCTGGGCAGATGTCATACAGACCCTAAGAGAACACAAATGCCAGCCCAGGCTATTATACCCAGCAAAACTCTCAATTACCATAGACAGAGAAACCAAGATATTCCATGACAAAATCAAATTTACACAACATCTTTCCACAAATCCAGCTCTACAACGGATAATAGATGGAAAACACCAACACAAGGAGGGAAACTACACCCTAGGGGGAAAAAAAGCAAATAATCTTTCAACAAACCCAAAAGAAGGTAGCCACACAAACATAATTCCATCTCTAACAACAAAAATAACAGGAAGTAACAATCACTTTTCCTTAATATCTCTTAACATCAATGGACTCAATTCCCCAATAAAAAGACATAGACTGACAGACTGGATACATAAACGGCACTCAGCTTTTTGCTGCATACAGGAAACGCACTTCAGTGGCAGAGACAGACACTACTTCAGAGTAAAAGGTTGGAAAACAATTTTCCCAGAAAATAGTCCCAAGAAACAAGCTGAAGTAGCCATTCCAATACCAAATAAAATCAGCTTTCAACTCAAAGTTATCAAAAAAGATAATGAAGGTCACTTCATACTCATCAAAGGAAAAAATCTACCAAGATGAACTCTCAAATCTGGACATCTATGCTCCAAATGCACATTCATAAAAGAAACTTTACTAAAGCTCAAAGCACACATTGCACCCCATACAATAATAGTGGGGGACTTCAACACCCCATGCTCAGCAGTGGACAGATCAGGGAAACACAAACTAAACAGAGAGACACAGTGAAACTAACAGATGTTATGAAACAAATGGATTTAATAGATATTTATTGTTTTAGTCAGGGTTTCTATTTTTGCACAAACATCATGACCATGAAGCAAGTTGGGGAAGAAAGGGTTTATTTGACTTACTTTTGCATTGCAGTTTATCACAAGGGAAGTCAGGACTGGAAGTCAAGCAGGTCAGGAAGCAGGAGCTGATGCAGAAGCCATGGAGGGATGTCCCTTACTGGCTTGCTTTTCCTGGCTTGCTCAGCCTGCTGTCTTATAGAACCCAAGACTTCCAGCCCAGGGATGGCACCACCCACAAGGGGCCGTAACCCCTTGATCACTAATTGAGAAAATGCCCCACAGCTGGACCTCATGGAGGCATTTCCCCAACTGAAGCTCCCTTCTCTGTGATAACACCAGTCTGTGTCAAGTTGACACACAAAACTAGCCAGTACAATGGACCCCTTGTCAACTTGACACACAAACACATCACTATTAAGCCTCAACCCTCATGTTCTTATTCATCCCCAAGATCTAAAGTCTCACAGTCTTTACATATTAAAAGTCCAATTAATTTAAAATGTCCAATATGTTTTAAAATTCAAAGTCTCTTAACTGTGGGCTCTATTAAAATACATTCTTCCTTCAAGAGGGAAAAATATCAGGGCACAGTCACAATCAAAAGTCTGGGATCCAACTCAAGATCTTCTGGGTTCCTCCAAAGGCTTGAGTCACCTCTCCAGCTCTGCCCTTTGTAGCACACATATTGTCTTCTGGGCTTCAAATGCCTGTACTCCACTGCTGCTGCTGTCCTTGGTGGTCATTGCATGGTGCTGGCATTCCCAAAACAATGCTGTAACTAGGCTTTACCAATAGCCTCTCATAGACTGTCTTTACGGTGCCAAGCCTCAACTCCTTTGCATGACACCTTCAGTCCCGGGCCATCAATTGCAAACTGAGGCTGCACTTTCACCAATGGCCTTCCATGGCCTCTCACTGTGCCAAGCCTCAGCTGCTCTCCATGACCCCTTCATGCTGTCCAAACCAGTACCACCTGGGTGACTCTTACACATTACCAAGTCCTGCTGCAGCACAAGGTACAACCTTGGCTATCTCTGGAACACAGCTTCTTTTTGCTCTCAGAAAACACTTCCCAGAAGATATCACCTCAATGATGCTGGTCTCTTATTAATCACTGCTAATTTATTAGCTCCAGCTAACCAGCATCAATAGTCCCAGTAATGCAAAGTTCTCTCTTTAGTAGTTCTGGTATCTTGTTAATCACAGCTGATATTTTAGCCCCAGATAACCAGAACCACAGAATCTTCACAATCAAAACAACGTGGCCCTGATAAGAGTCTTTAGTCTTCCCTCTGAAATTTCACAAGCCAGGCCTCAATCTTCTGCACTGTTCTCAACATGATCTTCCAAGCTCCTACAGAATATCCCACAGAGTTCAGTGGCTCTTCTAGCTCAAAGTTCCAAAGTTCTTCCACAATCCTCCCCAAAACATGGTCAGGTTGTCACAGGAATACCCCACTCCTGGTACCAATTTGTCTTAGTCAGGGTTTCTATTTTTT
>JADRCD010029022.1:0-12305 GCA_019843815.1 Montemys delectorum
CCATTTCCCCTTTACTTGCTAAATTATGCAATAGTATATTAAAGCATTTTAGCAGGCATTTTCACAAGTTTAAGTTTGTTTATCCTAACAATGTCCAACTTTAACTATTTTGGATTGTGAGTTTCGGTAAGTAAATCATTCAAATGTCTGATACAACACAGCCTACATATGCATATATTGTACAATATATCTTATGTATAGCTGTTCATACTGTAGTCCATGCCACTATGGTGTCTCAATTGGGGTTGTAGTTAAAGTGGAGGCTTTGAGTACAAGTAGTTAATTTAAGACATGTCAGTAGGGAACACTGTGGGATCAGGAAATTGGAGGGAGAAAGAATAATCAAGACTGCTTTGTTGAGCACATTACTGATGTAGGCAATGGGGATTTGGCTCTCAGGGAAGCCTGATGAGAATGAGATGTCTGTCTCAAAATTACAGCAGTGAGAGGAAAAGCGAAGAATTTCCCCTACTCCTTTTTATTGGTTGAGGCTTGCACCTATTTAGAACCTGATAAGTCCAGATTGGCCCACATGTCCAATTACCACCTCAAGCTTAAGAGTTACTGTTAAGATATCTGATATTAGATGTTAATGCAGCTTGAATTTACAGACTATATACAAAATCAGGGCCTCATAGTGGCAGCAAAATGAAAAAAAATTACTGGGTACATAGGATTTTACTAGGTTTGCCAAAGTTTACATACTCCATAGTATATTAATTAGATTCAACTTTCACATTACAATGTTTACAATAAAATCACCAAATGCTGGAAAATGGTTTTGAAGGAGCTCCTTACGATTGAAAAGATATGCTTTGTGTTTAATTCTAGCCACATACATAAAAAGACACTTCAGTTTCTAGGGCTAGGTCATAATACTTTCAGTCAAAACAACAGGTCTCAAATCTAAGAGCATTTTTAAAAATGGGGTGACCTACATTTACTTGTGTTTGCAGGCAAAACTGCAAATGAGGAACTACAATGTGTGAGTTCAAAGTGAGAGGTTATTTTTTCTAAAGAAACATTAATGTAAAGCTCTATCACTTAGCAACAATGACAAGAAAAAGCTGACCAAAGCCACAAACTATTGTCTAATTTTTGTTTGTTCCATTTAAAGCCTTAGATTCTTTTCTATTTCACAATATGAAGGACTCTTCGATGTTACATTTCTGGGATTATTATAAGCAATAAATATAATCTGAATATGTACTATGACCATGTCATATTCCTCCCCAGGAAAAAATGCCACAGCACTCTCCTGCATGTACAAAATTACAGATCCTTCAGCATGTACAAAACTACAGATCCTCTTTGGGTAGTCAAATTTGTGCCACATAAACATAGAAAGCAGCAACTATACTCTTGAAGAAAGGTATAATCCCTGTTTCTTTTTTCTGATTGAGGTACTCAGGCTCCACCCAATAGCACTTTCTCAAATGATGGTCCCTCCAGTCTCCCTATCACTTTCAGTCTTAAATCCAGTATTCTTTGATAATGGAAAGTAGACCACAAACCTAGCTTTCCTAGAAGAAATCAATATTTAGGATTTGGACCCAAGTAGTCATGGGTTTGAATACCATCTTGGACCTATGAACTTTGGAAAATTTCAAATTTATTTCCTTTTGGGAAAAAATGGAGTTAATAGTACATCCTCTATGCTTATTGTGATGTACAATATGTGGCACTTAGTACTCCAGAAATATTATCAGTTGTTATTATTGTGGTTATAATTATTTAGGCAAATAATAGAAAGTTGCAGCATGAGAGATCTCCTAAGAAATTAGAATACAGATTTGAGGAGATATAGGACATGGAAAAAGTTATCTGTCTACATAGGTTTTTAAACAGTGGTCATTGAAGCATATAAACATAGAAGCAACATCTCCTGAGATTCTTAGAGATATAGATGCTCATCCCTATTAGAAATGGGTTGTTTTAGAAACTTTGGAGCCTAAGGCACTTGTATTTTATCAATCCCACCAGAAGATTCTGATTCATGTTCTATCATTGAGAAATTCTGTTCCAGCCAAATACCATGTAGGGTAAAGGTTAAGTTCCTAAGGAACATCATCATCCCATTGCTGAGGTGTTTGTTTATGTTTTGTTGATACACAGACCAGTCCATGGTTTGGGCCTTTCAAAGACAAAGGTAGGCTATGGTAAATGGGAGTACATGCTTGTAGTCCAGAAGGATCATGATTTTCAATTCTGCCTGAGCTATATAGGGAACAATAGGTGGCATGTACTGTATCCACATAGCAATATCTTTTAATAAAACGTTAGAAAGAGAATAGAAAAGATAGAACTCGACTAGATAACAATCTTCAAAAGATTGAATTTCACAGGACAACTTTGGGTATTCTCTTGTTTTTCATATATACATACATTTATATATGCATAATACATACATATACACAAATGTGCATTTAGATATTTAAATCTGTTAGCAATATTCATAGAACTCAAACCCATTATATATTATACAATTGACATTCTTAAGTCATTCTGTTTTTAAGAAAAGATCAACAACTCTTCAAATTTCCTTAGAGCACATGCATGATTCTTTGTCAGATTACAAATCTTAAAAAGCCTATAGAAGAATGTTTTCTAAGCCACAGGTTTAATAGTTGTATAGAAAAAACCAATGTTTTCTACTGATGAGAAAGATGATTATAAGGGAACCTTATTTTAAACATTGACCTTCATTTAAAATCTTGAATAATATCATTACATATCTCCTTTTGATTTTAAATGAATACATATTTACATAAAATGCAGTCATTTCTCCCACTTCTTCATTGTTGAAATTGTCGTCGCCAACAGTTATGTGGTGTCAAAATGAGAACAGAATGTGTGGGAGCAGATCTGCTTCAGTGAAGCTTTGCTAACATGTGTGCTATTCACAAACTACTCATGAAACAATGAATGTGTCTAAGGAAAATGTGAAAAGGTTGGCTATTAAAGACTTTTTCTTAATTCTCACCTATGTGAGAAAAAATTATAAGAGTCAGAAAGTTTATCTTAAGCTTAGTCGCCAATCTTTAAAAGTCCTGACATTTAACTTGGGTCTAAGACATGAGAGGAAGCCCAGGATTGACTAGGAACTAAAAACTGAATGGCTGAAAGACCAAGGGTAGAACGAAGTACAACTGACAGGAAAAAAAAAAGTCAATGAAATAATTCCTAATTTTATTCTACTATACTCATAGATCAATGCCTTACACCATCATCATCAGAAAGGTTTCCTCTGGCAGCTAATGGGAGCAGATGCAGAGGCCCCCAAGTATACATTAGGCAGACTTTGGGGTACCCCACATAAAAGGGAAGGAAAGGTTGTATGAGCCAGAGAAGTTAAGAATACTAGGAAAGCATGGCCCACAGACAGAATCAACTAAGCAGGGCTCATAGTGCCTTACAGAGACTGAAGGGACAATCACAGTTCCTCCATGAGTCTGTATTAGAATTTCTAGATAGTGGTTGTTTAGCTTGGGGTGTCTGTAGGATTCCTGACAGTGGGAGTGCAGTTATCTCTGACTTTTTTTACCTACTCTTGGAACCCTTTCCTTCTACTGAGTTGCCTTGTCCAGCCTTGGTGTGAGTGAATGTTTGTGTCAAGACCATTGCAAATTGGTATGTTATTTTTGGTTGATAAACCTGGGAAAACTGCTCTTTTCTGAATGGAAAGGAGGGGCAGTGGATCTGGAAGAGAGGAGAGATGGGAGGAAACTGGAAGGAATGGAGGGATGGGAGGCTGTAGTTGTGACAAACTGTATGAGAGTAGAATAAATAAGTAAGTAAGTAAGTAAATAAATAAATAAATAAATAAAATACTGACATCTGTGTTCCCCCACAAACCAACACAATTATGTTTTATGAGATTTTTTTTTTTTAACAGAGTCATTTCCTTAGATGTCATACTAATTTAAACATTTTATGTACTTAAATATAAATATATCTACAAGAATAATTCACAAGGTATTTATTTTTTAATTAATTAATTTATTTTTATTTTATAGGTTTTGCTTTGCCTACATGTAAGTCTGTGTGAGAATGTCAAATCCCATGGGAACTGGAGTTACAGATAGTTGCCATGTGGATGCTGGAAATTGAACCAGGGACCTCTGGAAGAGTAGTCAGTGCTCTTAACCACTGGGCCATCTCTCCAGGCACCTTATTTAGGCATTTCATTTGTTTTATTTTATTTTGTAACCAGGATCTTTCCGAATTGCTCAGTCTGTCTCTAACTAATTATGTAGCTCTGGTCTTCAATTATAATCCCCTTCACTCAGCCACACTCTTAAATCCTGGGATTACAGATGTTTAATCCTGGGATTGAATAGCAGGATTCTTTTTCTTTCTGCCTTCTAAGTAACTCACAATTAAGATACTAGATGAATCAGATCATCATTTACTTTATTTTCAAGTGGGCTTTTACTATGTAGCTAAGGTTGTACTCAAACTCACCATGCAGCCTAGATGGGCATGAACTCAATAATCTTACTCTTTTCAAACTCCTAAGAATGACCTTATAGGTATACTGCCACATTTAATGTATAATCTGTCATAGCTATCACTAGTTATGGGAATCACTACTAATAGCTATTTTTAAAATTAATTATTTTATTTATTTACATTGTAAATATGGTTTCCTCCTGATCGTCCCCTCCCAGAGTTCCCTGCTCTATCTCCCCTCCCCTTTGCCTCTGAGAGGGTGTCCATTAGGGGAATCTCCCTTCTCTGGGGCAACAAGTCTACAGGCTTAGGCACAGCCTCTTCCATTGGGGCCAGACAAGGCAGTCTGCTACATATGTGGTAGGGGCCTTAGAGCAGCCTGTGTATGTGCTTTGCTTGGTGGCTTGGTCTCTGGGAGCTCCCAGGGGTACAGGTTGATACTGTTGGTCTTCTATGGGGGTGTATTTTAAATTTCCATTAAGCTAGATGTTTTAAGACAGCCAAGGAAGGCAGTAACTCTATTTTCTTTTCTGATTTCAAGGCCATATATTAAATGTATTACTGTGATACCAAAAAAAACCCCTTTTATTGAACATTTATTTACTATAATATGAACTGAAAGGGAATTATGACCTAGTTAAGTAAAGGTGGCACGGAAAATACAGGCTTTTCCTAATAGAGAGAATCTTTGTTTGGAGGGAAAGCAACAAGAAACAATGATACTTTGATTAACAAGTTCAGCAAAGAATGATAAGTCTTGAGAGGTCACATGGAAATTATAAAAACCATGAAAATAGGGGAATGTGAGCAAATGTCAAATAACTGGCTCTGATTCCTAGGGAGACATCAATTGCATCACTTGCTGATTTCTGCAGTATAAATGATCTCACCATGTATGGTTTATAACTAATAACTTGTTATCACCAAATGTAAGATTAGGAGGAAAGAGAAGCACATAATTATCTTTGGGAATATATTAAAGATAAGTAGAAGACAGGGCCAAAGAATGGAACAGACACTGCCCCACCTAGGGATCTGTCTACCCTACATTATGCTGATGCCAAGAAGCACTTGGTGACAGGAGCATGATATGGATGTTTCCTGAGAGGTTCTACCAGCATCTGACCAATACAGATACCGATACTCACAGCCAACAATCTGACTGAGCCCAGGGACCCTAATGGAAGAGCTAGAGGAAGGACTGAAGAAGCTGAAGGGGACTGCAACCCTATAGGAAGAACAATATTAACTAACCAGACCACTGAGAGCTCCCAGGGACTAAGCCACCAACCAAAGAGTACACATGGAGGGGACCTATGGCTCCAGATACACATGTAGCAGAGGATGGCCTTATCAGGCATCAATGGGAGGGGAGGCCCTTGGTCCTGTGAAGGCTTGATGCCCCAGCATAAGGGAATGCTAGGGCAGTGAGACAGGAGTGGGTGAATGGGTGGAGGAGCACCCTCATAGAAGCAGGGGGAGGGAGGATGGGATGGGGGTTTGCGGAGGGGAAATTGAGAAGGGAGATAACATTTGAAATAAAAATTAATAAAATTGCCACGCACACTCGTCTATGCCAGTCACATCTGCAGTATCGGGCTTAAAAACCTGATCAAGGGCAAGAGGCAATAAGGACCCAAAGGGGTACCCATGCCTCCTGGCTACTCAGGGTAGCCGCTGGCATCTCCTAACTCAGACGTGTTCCAGATCAGTCTTTCAAATTGTCAACACACCCTCATATTTAGGCATAAAGGTACCCCAAGAAATGATTCGTTTATGGCTAAGATTGGGCATTGTTTCCTGGCAAGCACGATGTTTCCAATATATACTAATTTAATTCCAAGTTATCCTTAGCTTGGAATTTCTCTCAAGGAATCTGCCTGTCAGACAGGTTCTGCCCTTAGAATTAGCAACAGAGGTCAAGCTCATTCCTCATTCCTTAGGGCAGGCTCACAATAGTCAGAACTATTTTACATACTAGAAACTCAAGGCCATTAGCTAGAACGTTTAGGTCAGAACTTTCAGGTTCATGCCTCCAGCCAGGGAGACCCAGAGAATTAACAGGAAATGCTAGATGGGATTCTCCTAGTCTTGCCTCCAGCAGAAGCAGAGAATTAGTATAGGAATACGAAATTAGCCCCAGCGGGGAGGGCACCATTGCTCTCTTCTGCCTGCTTCACACCTGGCTATGTGATCCTACCTACCGACCTTGTGTAGCGGTCACTTGCCTACTTGACTTCAGTCCTGCACTCTGATCATTTTGATCCCTGCCCATCTACGTGACTCTTGTCATTCACCCTGCTTCCTGTATACCATATAAGCCTGCTTTTCACTTTGGACTCTCTCTTGGACTTGTACACTCTCTTGGACTCGCTCTTGGACTGGGATGCAGTCCACAGTCCCCCTGGGCCCAGCTTGGACTCGGGGGGATGTAGCGCCTATCCAGAAAGATGGCTGCTGCTTTAGACCTAGTGTGTTTCAGGTGGCCTCAGTACCTTAATTACTAGGCTGCCAGATTTATCATTTCTCTTTTGCAATAACTGTAAAAGTCTGATGCCATTCTTAAGAAATACATTCAGATCCTGTACTTCATGTGTTGTCTCTGCCATCATTTCTTCGCCTACGCCTCGTTGACCTGACTAAGACCCCGTTTCTCCCGCGGGTTGAGGGAGGCCCATATTGGCTAGCCTGCGGCAAAAATGATTAACAAAAAATAAGTAGTTAGCAGGGAAAGCATATGTGCACTAAACACATAGAGTGAGGGATAGAACGACTACATATTCATAAGATACCTGGATAGTAAATACTCATAATATACTAAATATATATGAGTACCTATAGATATACATTACATATATACACACACATATATATATATGCCTATATATGCTTATATACACATACATATATACATATACATACACATACACACACATATATACATATAACCAAATAAACAAGAAACACTAAATCCTGAGATAAAAATAAATACGTGGGAGCATTTACTGTTTATGAGTTCTTTATTCAATCATTCCTAAGTGACATAAGTACTAGTTTTATAAGTCTCCTGATAGAGAATGACATGGCTATTCTTGGAGCTATTTTGATAAGCTGTAAAAATGGCCATCCATACTTATCTCTGGTCTTTAATAAATTACCTCTGAGCCATTGATACAGATACACTGCATATCCCCTTGTTTGAAAATCAACTATTGTTCTTGTAAATGACCATAAGCAGGGAAGGCTAATGTAGTGCAGACAAAGTCAGATCACAGAACACTAGAAATAATATAGTGCAACTATCAGTACATGTTTTTGCTTGCTCCTCAGTGAGCTGAGTTCACATATACTTTATCTCATTATGTGATTTTTATAAAATGAGAAATTCAAGTAACTTGGCCTATGAGCCTTTTTTCTTCTGTCTTATAATAAAGGTTACCTGGCAGTGAACTTAATTACCATCACTACATCAAGGTCATACCTTACATGGTAGACAAGATAAATGACACTAAAAAAAAATCCATATTTCAGAGTCAAATAGTCACCTTGGAGTAAAGGAAAACTATTCATTCATTTCTTAAGATTTTTTGTTTTCATTATTTTGAATTTTGTCTATATGCATGTCTTTGTGTGGGAATGGATGCTTGTGAGTATAGGTGCCAACAAAGGTCAGAGGTGTCAGATACTTCTGGATCTGAAGTTACAAGTGGTTTGCTGAACTTGAATGTGTTAAGAACAGAATTTGGGTCCTCGGCAAGAACAATACATATACATAACTGTCTATGCATCTCTCCAGCCCTCATTCAATTTACAAAAGTATATGAAATCAATGAAACAAAACAAAATGGGATAAGCATCCTGAAGTGGACTGATTTCTGAAATGATTTGGGAGGCCACATGGAGAAAATATTATTTTTTTTAAATTCCATAAAAGTATATCATCAAACATCTCAACATTATGGCTGCATAAACGAGACCCAAAGAAGTACATCAATTGACATGCTGGCATAGAAGTAGGTTCGGAAATCTAACAGATCCCTAACCATAGACAAAGTCCTACAGACAACTAAGGAATGTTGACAGCAGGAGTAATAGGCTTTCTGAGGGATGAATCCCTAGATGGACTGAGAAGATTGTATCTATATATTTAAGCATGAACACATATCCATATGTAACAATAACTAAAGAAAATGAAGCCATGCTTGAAAGAGGGAAAAGAAGGGGCTGATGTGCATGGAAGGGCTTG
Organism: Montemys delectorum; assembly: GCA_019843815.1. Taxonomy (NCBI): domain Eukaryota; kingdom Metazoa; phylum Chordata; class Mammalia; order Rodentia; family Muridae; genus Montemys; species Montemys delectorum. Next base: position 8,699 of record JADRCD010029022.1, read on the forward strand.
GATGAAAGAAAGTGAATGGGGAAAATGATGTGGTTATATCTGGTCTGGCTTCAGTGAGAGAAGATGAACCTAACTCTCAAGAGAATTGAGGCCCCAGGGAGTGGTGAGGTCTGGTGAGGTGGGGTGGGGGTTTGGGGACATCCTCTTGGAGACAGGGAGGAGGAGGTATGGGATGGGGAGTGGTTGGGGGCAGGGCAGACTGAGAATGGGATAAATCCAGGACTGTAAAAATATTAAAGAATAAAAATAAATAAATTTTTTTTTGGTTTTTTGAGACAGGGTTTCTCTGTGTAGCCCTGGCTGTCCTGGAACTCACTCTGTAGACCAGGCTGGCCTCGAACTCAGAAATCCACTTGCCTCTGCCTCAGGAAGGACAAGCATATAGCTATCTCCTGAGAGGCTCTGACAATACCTGACTAATACAGATGTAGAGGCTCACAACCATTCATTGAACTGAGTACACGGTCCCCAATGAAGGAGTTAGAGAAAGGTTCTATGGAGCTGAAGGGTTTGCAGCCCCTTAGGACAAACAACAATTACTAACTAGTACCCTCAGAGCTCCCAGGGACCCAACCACCAATCAAGGACTATACAGGGTGGGACTGAATGTTCTGGCAGCATGTGTATAGTAGAGGATTGCAAATTCGATCATCAATAGGAGGAAAGGACCTCGGCCTTGTGAAGGTTCTGTGCCCCAGTGTAGGGGAATGCCAGGGCCAATAAGTGGGAGAGGGTGGGGTGGCAGGCATGGGGAGGGGGGAGGCAAAAGGAGTTTGTTCTTGTTGTTTTTGTTTGTTTGTTTGTTTTTTGGAGGGGAACCTGGGAAAAGGAAAATTTACATGTAAATAAAGAAAATATCTAATAAAAAAATGAAAAAAAAAAGAAATTAATAAAAAAAAAAGAGAGAGAGAGAGCAGGCTGAGCAAGCCAGGAGAAGCAAGCCAGTAAGGAACATCTCTCCATGGCCTCTGCATCAGCTCCTGCTTCTTGACTTGCTTGAGTTCCAGTCCTGACTTCCTCTAGTGATCAACAGCCATGTGGAAGTAAGCTGAATAAATCCTTTCCTCCCCCCAAAAATAAATGAATAAATAAATAAATAAATTTTAATAAAAAGTTCTGCCGTACAAAATACATGTCCTTAGAGAATTCATGAATTAAAATATGTACATCATATACTGATAACACTTGTATTTCTCTGTATGAATGTGCCATATGCTTGTGGATTTGTTTGTGTATATATGTGCACATGGACATGTGTGAGTGCATTTGGAAGCCAGAGGTCAATGTCAGGTATCTTCCTCTGTCCTTTTGTACCTAAGTTTTAAAGGCAGTACCTTTCACTGATTGGCTAGTGAGCCCTCAGGACTCTCCTGTCTATGTCAGTGCAGTGTTTATAGACCTGTTCCCTGCCCAGCTTTTCATACAGATGTTGGGAACCTGAACTCATGTTCTCATGCTTGCACAATAAGAGCTTTTATTGGCCCTACCAAGGCATCACCTCAACCCAGATAACATTTTTCCTTACAGTCACTTATCTAAGAATAATTTTGAAAAACAAGTATGAATTATTTGATGATATTAAAATGCAAAAATAAATTTATATATAATATATCACTGAAGGATATAACTAATTGCTTTAGAAAGTGAGCACTTAAATAAATAATGTCCCAAAATAGGATCAAACTTTGGTGTTTATTTTAGCCTTATATTATCACTGAGTGCCTCTGTAGAATTAAATACACAATTTGGAGCTATTTAACTTAACATTTGTTGGGATTTATTTACTGCTCATTTGTTTCAAGCCATTCTGCTGAGTTCTTCAGGGTGCTACAAATATGAAAAATATATTCTCCAAGGTTTATAGTCCAAATATAAATATGGAAAATGTTCCATTATTAAACAAAATGTAGTATAAATAATGCATAAATCAAAAGCTATAGAGGCTTCAAAAGTGGGGAGGGTGGACTAGAAAATAAGAAAGATTTAGTTCACAGTTGAGAAGCTTTGGAAAACAATATTTCTAGAAGACAAGGCTCACATTTGAGAAATGAGCAATCAGGTAATTAAAAAAAAATCATTAAAGATCTCACAGTGATTTATTTAAAATTACAATTTTGTGTTGGGCTGTGTTCATTGTTACCATTGGCCATATGTGGTCTGTGGGACAGACTAGCATATGTAACACCCCAATTTATAAGCAATTGTAACATGAAAGCAGATTACCACTGCATCCTCTAATGTAAGCATCATGTTTTAATTGACCACTAGCCTTTCTGGGAAGCCTTAGAGACATGTCTATCTCCAGTTCACACAGAGACTTTGGTAAAAAAAAAAATGAAACTGTTATAATATGGAACATGCATGCTATCTATGATGGATTTGCTTATTTATCTCTCTGCTGCACATGAGTTGAAGCCAACTTTCTTTTAAACTTTCATCCTGAAATATATCTGTTAGTATAGTGTTCAAAATTTGTAGAGTTCTCAATTAGTACTTACTGAATGAATAATCAAACTGAACAAACCACACCAGGTTGAAATGTTTCCTTCAGACTGATTAACAATTTGGTGTTTTGGTTGTTAAAGGACAGAAGAGTGAAAAGAGTTAAGAAGAGAGAAGAGATTCTTCCATTAAGCACAAAATAAATAGATCTGAGGCTTATTTTGAACACAAAATTAGCATAGGCCTAAGAGTCAGGTTCAAGTACAGATTGAAAGAGACATCAAGTGGAATAGGAGTAATAAATCAAAATAAAAATAAATTAAAAAATAAATAAAAATTGTTTATACAACTTTCTGACTTTCCACAAATGTGTATCCTTAAGCGATTTCTCTTCTTTCAAAGATGACTTAAACACCTCCTAATAAAATTATTACAGAATTGGGAACAGAGAAGCTTACTTTTTGATTCACTCCCTTGGCTATATCTTGGTTAATTTTGCTTATAATAATGACAAGAACTACTTGAAGGATAAAAGTCTTGTGAATCATCTGAAAAAGGTAATATTAAGTTGGAATTGACCTCTGAAGAGTGGCAATCATATTTATTAGTAGAAAAGAGTATAATTTTTCTTTAAGTGATTATGCAATTGAATAGAATTTACATTGCTAGATGATAGGATTTCTCTCCATACACATATCTATGGGACATTATTATTATTGTTATTATTATTATTATTATCATTATTATTATTATCATCATCATTATTATTATTTTACATAAATACCTCTCTCATTTAATCCAAATTCCTTTTCAACTTTCTAATTCTTGAGTGACTTTATTCCTTTGCAAGTATATTTACACATCTTTATGCAATAGTAAAGTAGGATGCCTATGAACTATGTAAATTTGGTTGTTGACTAGATAGAACTAGAGTTCAGTGCTATTTAGTGCTAAAACATATTCAATGTGCAATCTTGTCAAAGACTTTGTGGAAGTATGTTAAACAAATTATAGAAAATAGGTAGAAATACTGTATATTCTTGGGATGAGAATAAATGATTCAAATTGAGGAAAATTAGAGATCTAAACACCAAGATGACACTGGAGAACATCTGTCTCACCACTGGAAGATAACTTTAATTTATAATGGGGAAAAGAGGCACTT
>JADRCD010029034.1:0-20611 GCA_019843815.1 Montemys delectorum
AGAGAGAGAGAGAAAGCCACCAAGGTTGGTTCGAAACATGGTTCAATAAGTCACTTTGGTTCACTACCCTAATATCCTCCCTGATGGGTCCATTAATAATCCTGTTCCTTTTGCTGACCTTTGGACCTTGCACCTTGAACAGGTTGGTAAGATTTATCAGAAAAGAATTAGTATGGTTCAAGTACTCATGCTCCATCAACAATATCAAGCCAGAGTCAGACGTTCTAGGATTAGAACTAGTTCCAATAGAAAAGGAGGGATTAAGTTTTCAAACTGTACTGTGGGAACTTAGCCTTTGGTTAAACTCAGTGGGAGACCAGCTCCCAGAACCCAGAAACAATGAGACCAGGACAACATAGCAGAGAAAAAGTAACAAACAACTGCCAGGTGGCTAGCCTGCCCCTGAACCCTAGCATGAGCCATTACCAATCAGAGACCACCCTGTACCTTCCCCTTACCCCAGTCTTCCCTTTTGCCCCGGAACTGCACAGGAATAAAAAGCTGGCTAAGACCTTGCTCAGGGCCAGACTCCTCTACTCCTGCGAGGGATATGAGTCTTGCCCCAGCTAGCTGGAATAAAAAGCCTCTTGCTGATTGCATCAAGTTTGAGTCTTGGTGGTACTGAGAGGTTAAAATTTTCAAACTGTACTGTGGGAATTTAGCCATTAGTTGAACTCAGTGGGAGACTGGCTCCCACAACCTAAAAACAATGGGAGGCCAGTTCCCAAGAATCCAGAAACAAGGGAACCAAGAGGACTTGGCCTTAGAACCCAGAAACAACCTGGTCCAAAACAATTGCCAGGTGGCTAGCCCACCCCTGGAGCCAGCACCAATCAGAAACCACCCTGTACTTTCCTTTGCCTCAGTCTCCCCTCTTTCCCAGCAACTATGTAGGTATAAAAACCTGTTTAAATTTTTGCCTGGGGCCAGACTCCTCTACCCCTGCGAGGGATGTGAGTCTCACCCCGGCTAGCTGGAATAAAAAGCCTCTTGCAGATTGCATCAAGTCTGTGTCTTGGTGGTGTGTGGGGTTGTTCCGGGAATCTCACATTATTTGGCGTCATCGCTCCTGGGATTTGATTGTGGGGGTTCCTTCAGGAGTCTCACAGAACAAAGATTTCTCAATATGAGAAGCTGAAATACAAAACTAGAGAAATGCAAAAGGAGTAAAAATAACAACATTAAGAATTGGGATGCCAGGTAGTGGTGATCCCAGCACTTGGGAGACAGAGGCAGGCGGATTTCTGAGTTCGAGGCCAGTCTGGTCTACAGAGTGAGTTCCAGGACAGCCAGGACTACACAGAGAAACCTTGTCTCAAAAAACCAAAAATAAATAAATAAATAAATAAATAAGTAAAAGAATTGGGCTTATGAGATAGCTCAGCAGATAAAATTGCCTGCTATACAAGCTTGGAAGCCCAAGATTAATCCCTGGTAGGTGAAGGAAGACAGCCAGCTTTACAACATTGTCCTCTGACCTCCAGGCATGCATTGTAACAGATATCATGAACGTTTATACATACACACTAACAAAAAGGTAAGAGCCTTAAAAAAATAAGCAAAGTCCTAATACTTCCAAGGAGGTATGAAAGTATAGGGTCAGAAAGAAAAAAGAAGGAAAACAGATTATTCAATAATAAAAAAAAATAAATAAAAAAATAGGTGCAAACTGCCATGCCCATTCCAATGAAGTCTTGTGACAAGCCCAAAAGCTTGACCACAGACCAGAGGAAAAAACTTCAAAGTAAGCCAGTCTCTTGGAGTTCATTCCTTGACAATTCCTAAGTCAGAGGTAGCCCAGATATGTCCTTGTGAACTTGAGTGCTAGGTGCCCACCAAGATATGATTTACTATAGTTAAACAAAATTGAACATTGTTCTCAGACCTTTACCAATGTTCCAACATCTTAGCCAAACCCTGACTTGGAATTTTGTAAAGAATGTTACCCAACCAGACTAATTGCCTCTGGCATTGTTAGTGAGATAGTGAAGGGGGTGGGGCATTGAAGCTTACAGAATGGGAGTTGTTTATCCCAGGGCAAGGTCAAGTAGAATCCTCATTTTCAGTCACACAGGGCAGCTGAGCCACTCCTAGGAATTAGTGAGAATGGGACTCCCAGGGCTTGTTTCTACTAGCCCAGAAGATTAGTATAGTGGGCATTTTACTAAGGATGGGCGGGACCTTGAGCTGAATGTGTGTGTGAGACAGTGTGCAGCAGAGCATTTGAGATTTGAGAGAGCATTCAAGCTTTGAACCTCATGTGGTCCAAGGCACCCCGGGCCCAGAGCGCTTGGGCCTGGGGGGAGGGGTGGTGGTGCAATGCCTGTCCAGAGGAGATGGCTACTGTTTTAGATGGCCTCAGTTGTACTGCCAGATTTTTCCTTTCTCTTCTGTAATGACTGTAAAAGTCTGATGCCATTTTTGAGAAATACACTCAGATTCAGCACTTCCCTGTGCCATTTGTTTGTCATCCGATGAATTTTTTGCCCACCTGGCCAGAAATCTACTCATCTCGAGGAACAAGGGATTCCCAAAGCAAACCCAGTCCGTGGCAGCAAACAAAATGAGAAAGGAAGGGTACAATCTGGGGATTACTGAGCAGGTGCTATCAGATGAACATGTGAACTCTCTTTTTTTTTTTTTTTTGGTTTTTCAAGACAGGGTTTCTCTGTGTAGCCCTGGTTGTCCTGGAACTCACTCTGTAGACCAGGCAGGCCTTGAACTTAGAAATCCACTTGCCTTTGTCTCCCAAGTGTTGGGAATAAAGGCGTGCACCACCACTGCCTGGCACATGTGAACTCTTATTGTTCCTGGGGTGGGGGTTGTTTTGTTTTTAGCTGTTAAATTGGATATGTCTAATAATATTTGAAAACTCTTCCATTTTAGTAGCCTTTCTTCTTTGTATAGTAGGGTTCTCTGCTGGCCACCCTCCCCACCCCCAAGACAGGGTTTCTCTGTATAGCCCTGGCTGTCCTGGAACTCACTTTGTAGACTAGGCTGGCCTCAAACTCAGAGATCCACCTGCCTCTGCCTCCCAAGTGCTGGGATTAAAGGCATGCGCCACTACCACCCAGCTCTGCTAGCCACCCTTAACTTTACAATTTGTGGGCTGAATGGGTTCTTCTACTTGCCCAACACTCCCCAGCTTATAATTTATGGGATTAATACTTCTCTATCTAGAGAATATCTCCCAAGTGTGTTGGATGTATGGGAAACAGTTATAGCACTAAGATCTGTTGCAGGGATAGAGATATGCCTTCGAACTTTCAAGATTCCCTAAGTAGACACTCTGCTGAAGAGATGCAGCTATGAATTTCAAGACCATACATTTGACCACACAGCAAGGAATGGCAGGGAATGGTCTCAGAAGTTATTTTATTCAGTGACATGTAGCTTAAAACTATCATACTTCAGGGTTATTCACAGATGAGGTTTGTTCCTGACCACTGAGGGAGAAGATACCTTTCCCTATTTACATTACATTTACATTACCTCTTGTCTTTTTGACTTGTTAGTAAGTAGTGTATAGCCAATCTACTCTCTGCAACTACCTCCAGGGTTATCTCTCACTCTGCAGCTGAGGCATGTTGAATTTAGGTTCCTTGGTTTGTGGTTGTTTCCTGTTCTCTTGCCTACAGGGTTGCTCAGTTTTTAAGTTTCCTTAGGATGGCACAGGACATTGCTCTGCAGTCTCACAGAGTGCCACAATGGTTGTCCTTTCCACTGCTGATACATCCAATAGAGGAATCACTGCCTCATCAAAATCTACAACAGGATTTGAGTTTTGTGTGGGCTGTGGGATTGTTCTGAAGGGACTACCTATCTCTTTTCTTCAATGTGGCCTAGATTACCTCTTGAAGGAGGCTTCTGCTTCTCTTCCTCCTGCTGGAGAGTAATGAGGCTTAAGCTGTATTCAGCTTGGTTTACTTCTTTCCAGTGCATCACCTGTCTCTTTTCTAATTTTTAAGACGTTCTATTGCTTTGACTTTCTGAAGGTCTTCTGCCCTTTGGAATATCTATTGTATTTTATTCTTACTGAATGGGTTCTCCTACCTTCTTCACTAGGTCACACAGCTGTTAGTCTACCATTTTCCAGAAGACTGGGCTTACATTTTTTATTCTAAGTAGGTATTAAGTGGTATCTTATGGTTTTGATTTGTTCACTTTTGAATTGGGTTCCTTTTTGGCTGTTATTGTTTGAGTTACTTATAAATTCTGGACACTAGATTCTTAGGTTGTTTGTAAATAATTAGGCCCATTTTCTGAGTTTTTATTTTTTTGTGTTAAAAATATAGATGTAGTGGCTATTCCTGGTTGTCAACGTGACTACGTCTGAAATGAACTACAATCCAGAATTAGAAGGCTCACCTGTGGCCCTAATCTGGAGGCTGAGAGATACAAGTTTCTGACCTGAATCTTGGCATGGAGACCTTGAGGAATAGTGGCTACGAATCCCATAGGATTAACATAGAAAGCTCTGTGAGTTCAAGATCATCTGGGGTTAAGGGTGTGGTGGCATAGTGGCTATGAATCCTAGAAGATTAAAACTGGAAGATTTACATGTTCAAGCAAGGTCATCTGGGGTTAAAGGTGTGGTGGCACACACTTTTAACCTGGGCCACACTTTTTGCAGGAGACCTCTAAAAGGACATTGGAAGAAGGAAGGCGCTCTCTGCTTCGCCTGCTTGCCCTGTGGGACTGAGCAATTGCTGGATCCTTGGACGTCCATTCACAGCTGCTGCCGACTGTTGCTGGGAGTTGATTGTTGGGAGTTGGACTACAAACTGTAAGTCATCAAAAAACCCCTTTACTACATAGAGACTACCATAAATTCTGTGACTCTAGAGAACCCTGACTAAGACAATGTACATTTCTAAATTTTCATGAGGTCTAAAAACTGTCTTTTTGTGGCTTGTCTAGAATGCCATTGCTAAATACCAAAGTCATAAAGATTTACTGCTGTTTTAATATTTTAATAGTTACAAGTTCTTACATTTAAATATTTGATACATACATTTTTAGTTAACATTCATATGATATGGGGCTGAGGTCTAGCTTCATTATTCTGTGTAGATATTTAGTTGTGAAGTCATCAGCTGTTGAAAAGATTATATTTCCCCATTCAAATAGTCTTGGTGTTTTTGTTAAAAATCAGTTCATCATACACATATGCATTCATTTCTGGACTGAATTCTATTCACTATTAGTGGAAAATACTATTTGAAGTCCAGCATCTTGGTGCCAGGTGTGCTCATTACCTACTGAACTACCATTTCTATTCTCTGTTAATGGGTAGAGGTAAAAAGTGGAGGTATACAGACATACTTATCATTCTCTTTATACATAACACTTAATTCCCTTTTAAAATGATCATATCAACTTTCTTTTTCTATTTATCATCCCAGGGAATAATTTTTTACTTCCTTTTTTTATATCTGTAAATAATGTTTCAAGTATGAAAAAACTACCTTCAATTTTTCTCAAAACATAATTACTTGCTCAGTCATTTAATTTAGTGTAAGAGATCATTTTCTCCTCTTCATTCTGATTTTGAGGGTACTGACAATGGACAACTTTCACTAGATCTTGTTTCTGCTCTGCTGTTACAAGGCTAAGAACTCATGCTTTCATGAAGTAATCCCAACAAGTGGGAACCTTGATAACCCACCTGCCCAGTCCTCCTCACACATACCTATTCTACATATTGCAACTCTGATTAGATTACAAAAAAAAATTCAAACTGCTATAACTCAATGCAAAGTGTAAAAGGTAAGAGAGATGTTGGGGTTGCCTGTCTAGATTCCAGTTTTTGCATATGGATGCTTGCTTTCTTCACTGAGGTAAGAAATATAAAAGAATATAGATTAGGCCAAAAACATGTTCAGATTCAGATTTATCAAATTCAATGTAGCAATAAGACTACCTACTAGAAACAAATAATGGGTAGCTTGAAATCTAAGTCTGGAGTTCAGACAAAGGTATAGAGAGAAATGGATTTGTCTGTAACTGCATAGAGAGGCTTATGAATGAATTCTGCAAGGGACAGCCTGGGAATAGGAAATAATAAGTAACAAAGACCAAAAATAATAACAAAGACCAAAAGTGGTAGATTTGGAAGAATGATGAAAGTGTCAAGCCAGTATTTATTATTACTAAAAATAGTAAAACTAGAGGTTTACTAATGAGTTTTCAAAATCAAATGAGTTTAACTAATGGACATCATCATTGACTATGGAAGGAATGGCTTCAAAAATAGTGGAGACAAAGTCAGATGCAGTTTCTATGTATAGAAAATAAGGAAACAGTCAGGCAAGGTGTTGTATGCCTGTAATATTATCACTTAGGAGGTAGAGGCAAGAGAACTGCTAGATTGGGGTCAGCCTGGGCTGTTGAGTGGGGCCCCATCTCAAAAAGGCTTTAAAAACCTAGATGGAAAGCATACCGATCTAAACATACTTTCTGTTCCCAACAGAATTAGACTGTGATTGAAAAGGAAAAATCAGAGAAGTTACAAGGTTATGTTGGAATACAATGTATGTATGAATACAAAGGTAACCCATACAGGTATAACTAGGAAAATAATCACATTTCATTCATGCCACTGTTCTGATGATTAATATTTTTAAAATATGAACACTGACCTAAAAGTACTTGATGGTCATCTACTATAATCTCATTTTATTCATGAAAGTGAAGCACAGACCTGTGTTCATAGTTGGCCTATGAGAATATTCAGATCATTTTATCCCCACCCCCAGGTTTTCTTTTTATCACCTACCTTCCCTGCCCTTTTTTTTTCCTGAAGCAAGGTCTCCCACTGTACCCCAACTGGCTGGGAGCTATATAGCTTAGAATGGCTCTCAATTTGAAATTTTCCGACCTCAGCCTCCTGAGCACTGGGATTGTAGGCATGTGGCACTACATATGGCTCATACATCACTCTAATCATTTCATAAATTGGAACCTTACTTCCTACTTACTTCTAGATTTCTATATGTATTAATTTGTATGTATATAAATCTATAAAATGTTAGCACATGAACAGACATATATTAAACACTAAATTTAAGGTACAAAACTGTTTCATCAGCCTAAATTAACTTTTATGTCACACTGAAGTAAGAATACACATGCTATACAACGTCTATTCCCTGACTCTAAAAATCATTAATCTGGTTTTGTCATTAATCCTGACATTTAAACAATGCTCTAGAAATACAACCATACAGTAAGTGATCTTTTAAGATTAACATTTTTTCATTTACTATAATTGCACAAGGCTCATCATATCAGCATATGTTCCTTTCCACTACATAGTAGTAGTCCATAGTAAGAATGGTTTGTTGAACCATTTACTCACTGCAGAATTATTTGGGTTGTTTCTAATTTGCAGCTATCACAGATAAAGCTGCCAAGAAAAATTTTGTAAAAGTTTTTGTGCGAAGACAGTATGATGTTGGGTCATGTTAAGTGTATGTTTAACTTTAAAAACTTGCCATCTATATATCTCCTGTAGTAACAATGTTTATGTCTTTTTTGATTTTCTACTGGTATTGTTTATTTTTGAGTTTTAAGCATATCTTTTCACTGATCAGATATTACATGGTTTCCTTTTAATATTTTTGTAGAATAGAAAGTTTTTATTTTGTGAAATTGTGCTTTTGAGTTGAATATTAAGTACTTAACTCCTGAAAATTTTTCTTGAATAATTTTTTCTAAGTTTTCCATAGTACATTTAAATCTATGATACATTTGGAGGTACTTTTAGAATATATTTTGTTGGCTTGTGGCGGTTCAATTTCTTGAAATGACTGTCTTTTCTTCCCTGAATCACATTTGTACTTTTTCAAAATTAGTTAAGCATATTATTATGGGCTTATTTCTGAATTTTCTTTCCTGTTGCATTGATTCTTCTGCAAATATAGTATCTTGATTACTGTAGCTTTATAATAAGTCTTGAAGTTATATAATGTAGGCCCTCCAACATTACCTTTTTCAAAATTGATTTAGTTTAATAAACTGTATGCCAGGTATTTTCATCTGCCCTATAAAAAAGAAAATAAATAAATAATAATTGTGGTGAGAGAAAATTAAAGAAAATACAACATTTACATTCCATATGCCATAAGAATATTTGTTTTCAAATGTAAGTATGCCTCAGAATCAGCTAAGTAAGTCATGTAGAGTTTTAGGTTCTAGCTTCAATTAGCCAAAATCCCAATTATCACTGTGGTTGGGACTATTACTATCTGTTTTCTTTGTTTTCACTCTTTTTCCAGTTCCCACTTTAGTTCTCAGGATGCAACAGGCTCAACTCTTTTTCTGAAGACACAATTAGAATTAGTGGTTACATATGAATGCTATGATCATCACATTTTTTAAAGCATGATTTCCATTACAACCTAAATCCTAATATTGCTAACAAAAATCATGGTTATATTATAATTCAATTCTTAGGATCAGTAAGAATTGCTTTAGATTCAAATAAGTTAGAACTCACTTGTTTGCTTAAAAGGGCATGCACACAGAATAAAATTTAGATATATCATAATACATGTTTAGAGATCAAGAAGGAAGTCATGATACATGATTTTAAGGGAGTATAATTAACAGAGGTGGGTGATGATGAGCTACCTGCATGTTTTTCCATTAACTCTATAGTACTTAGGATTCATTTGCAGAGCGGAAACGTCAAGCTATTAAATAGAAATACCAAGTGCTATTCTTCCTTTATCCTAATATATAGGATGGCTAGATCTGAAAATAAAAACAAAGACCTCACATTCTAAGAAGTTTATATTACTGTTACACATCTTTAGGGCCACCATTTGGGAAACAGAGGAAAGTAGATTTCTGTAAGTTCCAAATCAGTTAGGCTATATAATAAGTCGCTGTCACAAAAAAAAAAAAAAAAAAAGTTTATGCTGGGTGTTTTTATGCCTTTAATCCCAGCACTACAGAGTCAGAGGCAGGTAGATCTCTATGAGTTTGGGGGCAACTTAGTGGGGCAGTTTAGTGAGGTACACATAGTGAGTTCCAAAATAGCTAAGGATACATATTTACACTCTAGTTCAAATATATATAATATTTTTAAAACTTAAGTAAACTTTTCAGACATTTTATCCCCAGATATTCCTTGCTAATGTACCTCCTATGCCCCTTATAAAATACCTTTCATGTTCCACTTAAGTCATCCTGTATGCTTTCTTTTTAAAGTAGTTACAGGTAGGGGAATTCTATAATTCTGAAATTAAAATTTCAGGGGAAATTTTAAGAAAACGCCTTCTGTTTTTATATACATCAAACTATTTATAGGGATATAAAAAGTGCTGCTGTATTATTTGTCTATATAGGAATTGTGTATAGTTTTGGACCAGATTCAGCACACAAACTGAAAAAATTACCACATTTTTTTTTTTTGTTGTCCTGCTTTATTCTAGGGAAGACAGCTCTTCCATAAGCTCTTCTTTTTCTTGTTGCAACTCCTGCAAATGCTGCTGGTTTTGCTCCAATCTGTCCTCCAACCACTGCAGTAGAGGCCCACTGACTGCTGACATCTGACTGCACAAATTCTTGGTAAATACTTCAATAAAAAAGAAAAAAAACAGATGAGATAACTGGGATGTTCCTACTATACTACTAACAGTGCCTCAGTTGTGAGCACAGATAAAAGGGCTGGGAATAGGGTGGGGAACAAGTATCTAAAGTACAATAAGTAGGTCTGGTAAATGATTTTTAGTAGTCAACTGGAGATGGGGTCTGGGGAGAGGAGAGCTGAGCAAAGCAGACACATATTCTGAAGCCTTAGATCCATAAGCCAAATAGAAATCTAAGTAAAAACATAAAATTAATTTTAAGAAAGGAGAAAGATGGCTAGCTCTTCATTTCTTCAAGTTAAAGGGCTAAAGAAAGCACTCTCCAGTAGGACTCTACTGTCTCCTCAAATGGAAACAAAATTAAGTCTATGCAAATAAAGCTTGTCTCTTTTGTTCAGCACTATAACCTTGTTGTGCCTAGAAGACTACCTAGCAGGGAATAGGCACTTAAATGGTTTTTTGTTTGTTTGTTTTGTTTTGTTTTGGATGAGCAAAAGAATGGATATTTAGTGTCTAATGTAGCTTTTACTAATTTGAAATTTTTGAATAAATATGAATTCTCTCATATACATGGGCCTGTTTCTAGGCATTGTCCATGTCCACTGATCTGTTGTCTACTTTTGAACTACTAGTATATTTTTAAATAATTGTGATTTTAGAGAATGGTTATATACCATATATTACCAATTTTAACTCATTGTCATGTTTTATCCAGATAGAAATGATGGACTATACCAAGCCATGACTCCCTTCTTTTCTTCCCAAGGCAGTTGCCTACCAATCGTATCAGAAATCTTTCCATTGATTGTTCTGGTACATACGTTTAAACCCAGCAATCATGAAGCAGAAACAGGCAGATCTCTATAAATTTGAGAACATCCTGATCTACACAGTGAGTTCCAGGATAGCAAAGGCTACATAGAGAGACCTTGCCTCAAAATTAATTAATTGTTAAGAAAGAAAGTGTTCCACTCTTCCTGATCTTTCCTACCTTATCCATGTTTTGTTGTTGTTGTTATTGTTTATTTTAGTGTTACTTTTTTTAAAGTCGGGGTCTCACTCAGTAGCCAGATTTTATCTTGTAACTCTCTACATTGACTAGGCTGCCCTCAAACTTATGGCAGTCCTCTTGCTTCTGCCTCTCAAGTATTTACACTGCAGACATGCAATACTACACCCAGTTTAGTCATTAAATAGGGAAATCCAGGTTAGCTGAATAGTAGGTATAGCTGGAAATGTCTGCATGTTGAGAAAAGTAACTTGGTATGTATACTCTAGCTGAGTTTTTTCCCCTTAGACTTGCCCAGGAATTCCTTCTCTACTTACTTATTCACATGGAAAACTTGCTGTCTGATGTATCCCACCTCTTTCAATTCTTACTAGAATAGGTTGGAGGTTGAAATCAGTTCTTGAAGGCACATTACTCAAATTTCTGGAAGTTATTAAGCTATAGAAATCTATGGAAACTAGGATTCCTTAAGAGGTAGTGTGCAAGCATATAATAAGACACCACTGTGCTAGTGTATAAAAAAGCTTTTCTAGTTTCTCCCCACCCAATAGCAGATCAGGTTCCCCTCTTCCCCAACCACTTTCCCTTTTTCTGTCTTATCTTAAAGCCACATTTATAGTCTTTAAGGGTCTATAGGTTTCCATGGAAATGTAAGTAGCAAGATTAGTTACAGTTCTTAGAAAGGAAACTCCAAAATAAACTACAATTGTTTCTATGGCAAAGGTCACTTCATAAACTTCAGAAAAGAAAAAATCTTACCTGAGCCATTATGGATCTTGGTCACTGAGTCCAGATGTGTAAGGCTAAAGGAATAAGGTACTATAGGTTAGCAATGAAGCAAAAACAAAGGTGTATAACAAAATCATAACCTACATCAGACATTTGGATCAGATGAACATAATGATTTGAGTTCCCATCTTGTTCATTTTAAATTTATTTGGGGGATATGGTTTTATTCAAAAATTCAAAAGATGACTCAAAGACATGACTATGAAATTACTATTTCTCACTGAAGGTCTTGATACACTATGAATTTAATAGACAAGGTCCAGTACTTGACAATGGGAGTATTAGAATATGATTTATTTTCACAACCAGAAAAAGGAAGTATTTTCTCTTGAAGGATTCAAAATATCAGAGGCAAGACAGCAATGTTAAAGAGATCATTATAATATAATGTGAAAAACATGATTTGAGGCTGCTGTGAAGCTCTCTCCCAGTCAGGTTATGTGACATCCATCCCCCAGCCTCAAGCAGGCTAGACCAGACTCTTTCTTGCCAGGAGCAGCTAGCCCATTTAGGGTGGAGTTTCCCCGAGATAAATAAAGTCCTTTTGTCTTGCCACTTTTCTGCCTTTTCTGAAGTTCCTGCTAGGAGCCATGCTCTACTGAGCTGTTTCACCTGCCTTCCA
This sequence comes from Montemys delectorum, assembly GCA_019843815.1. NCBI lineage: Eukaryota > Metazoa > Chordata > Mammalia > Rodentia > Muridae > Montemys > Montemys delectorum. The sequence goes on from JADRCD010029034.1 coordinate 12,017, forward strand.
GACAGAATAAGAAGATATTAATTAGGCCACAAGATCCTGGCTTACTGAGGGATGAGTTCCCTGCCTATATATTCTCAGATTCTGAAATATACACTGGACCTTGATCGGAACCTTTTGACTTGGTCTGGCTATTTCTCTCACAGTCTGATTCCCCTATTTTCCCCAGGACCCTGCCTTTCTTTCAGGAACCCAGTTTGTGTAGCTGCTGGCGGCTATAAGTGGTGCCCAAGTTGGGGCTTGAACACGAGAGGGTCAACAGAGGGCAGCACTGTCTTGGGCAGAGTTCTGCAGAAAATGTTATAACATTCCGCATGGTAAACAACTTATAGTATTGATGCTAGTGCTAGTCTTAATTTCATCTTTTGGAAGTGTTGCTGTAGGTGCAAGAGGATACTGGCAGATGAAGCAGCTCAGCAGGGTGTGGCTCTTAGCAGGCAGAGAAGCGGCAGAACAAAAGGGCTTTCTTTATCTCAGGAAACTCCACCCTAAGTGGGCTAGCTGCTTGTGGCAAGGACAAAGTCTGGTGCCCTCTTGAGGCTGGGGGAGGTCACAAGATTAGAAAGAAGACTCAGAAACTGATGAGCTGTTAAAAATAAAGGGTCTTCACTGAATTGACAAGAGAAATAGTGAGAGCTATTACCTGTGAATCCTTCTATATGCATCTTGTTCTTCCTGACACAGGATCTTTGGCAATTCTACTGCAGATTCAAGGCATACTTTCCCAATAGTGATATGAGGTACAATATGGATTGGGATTTCAATTCTCTCATATCTGCAAGACAGTTTAGCTCATATTTTAGCCTTTAATTATAAGTTCTTTATACTTTAACTGAGGTGTTATAATATAAAGTACTTCAAAGATTAATTATTACTACAATTTATTAAGTGACTCAATTTATAAGTGGACAGAGTTCAAATTAGGCTTTTCTTGAGAGCAAATTAGAAGTCTATTTGTACACTCAATATTCTCTAGTCCCTTAGAGAATTTGAATCCATTCCTGCAAATTTAAGAGAAACCTTTGGGAACTCAATGTCAGTATGGCCAACTATACAGATGAAAGAAACAATTAACTAATACATTAGTCAGTAAGTTGCCATGAAGCTGAATAAACTGATTCCAACGAAGATTCTTCAGTGACTCCATCAGATTCATTTTATAGATGAAATTATTCACAAAAGTTACTAGCACCTCTCAATTTTTATTCTCTTCTGTGGATAAAACTAGGTAAGATATTACACATACTTCCATTTCATGGTAGAGTGAAAGACACAGACAGGTTTGTTCTAAGTCCAATTAAGCCACCTGTATGTATTTCTCACTCATAATATGCTTAAACTCTACACAACAGTATGTGAGTGGAGGATCCAGGCTGGGGGCCTTATACATTGTGAAAGTCACAGGTACATGGTAGTGGTAAAGCTGAATAAGATCTAGTTCTTTGCTTTTTAATCTTACCCACCAAAGTGTCTTTAGGTCCCATATTATGACATAGATGAAACATACATGACAGGGAATTATAACTATCCTTCATGTCTCCATATTCACATAATCAGGGAACAGTTCATGAAACAAAATACAATACTGGCTTTTGCAGAAGACTATTTTTTTAATTTTTTTATTAGATATTTTCTTTATTTACATGTAAATTTCTCCTTTCCCAGTTTCCCCTCCAAAAAACAAACAAACAAACAAAAACAAGAACAAACCCCTGTTGCCTCCCCCTTCCCCTGCAGAAGACTTTTAGGAGTAAAACACAGTGATTACTATTAATAATGGGTCCAGAAACACAGAAGTCAATCTTCTCTTCTTAGTTAACAAGGCTTCCAACTAAATTTTCTGGCTTCGTAAGCAGAAATGGTCCAAACAGTATACCACATTTGAACATATATTTCTGTACATTCATAGAAGAAACTGCTGAGTTTCTGTCTGGTGAACCAAACACCAATCCTAGAAACAAGGTAAAATCCATAGCTATATAAAGCCTATGATAGAGATTCTGCCTCTGATAATGAGCTAGTTGTTACAGCAGTCTTCCTACTGAAAACAATTAAAATTCACTGAAAGAAAAAACTGTCTAACAGAAATTACTGGAGAACTACCAAGACAATAAGTAATGGCAGGGCCAACAAATAAAGAGGGAAAAATTTCAAGATGAACTTTATAGTTATAGCCAGTTCTCTCAGAAAGGTATGATTCTAAATGAGGAAACTTATAGAAGTTTTCAAAAGTATTGATGAGTCCAGGATAACAAAATTTGAGATGAAAAGCAGAGAGATCATCAACATTTCATGTTTCTTAAATCAAAACTTCATGCTATACATGGGAAATGTGATACTGGACAGATATCACTTTGTGTTCATGTCCTAGTAAGAGAAAGAGAGAGAGAGAGGCAGAGACAGGGAGTCACAGAGAGAGAGAGAGAGAGAGAGAGAGAGAGAGAGACAGAGACAGAGACAGAGACAGAGACAGAGACAGAGACAGAGAGAGGATCCAAACAGCAGAACTCCAGTTAAGTTCTTGACATGTGACACATGACTTTGACATGTATACCATTCCACAGCACACCTCCACACATCATATACATGTACATGGAAAAATGCACAGATGTACACACATATAATAAATATTTTTTAAAGCTGGGCATGGTGATATACACCTTTAATCCTTGCACTCAGGAGGCAAACACAGGTGGATCTCTGAGTTCAAGGGCAGCTTCAACTACAGAGCAAGTTCCAGGACAGCCAAGACTGTGAAACCTCATACTGAAAAACCAAACCAAACCAATCCAACCAACCAAATAAGTATATTCTAAAAACTACTTTGGTACAGATGCAGGTAAAGAGTTGCAGAAAATTATCTATTTAAGACCTTGTCTGAAAACAAAACAAAAATCTAAGCACATTAAAATATAGACTAGGGCCAGAGAGATGTTTCAGAGGATAAAGGCACTTGTAATGAAACTCTGAGAACTTAATTTAACCCATAGAAAGTACAGTATAACAAGAGAACTAACTTCCAAAACTTATACTCTGATCTGCATGTACACAGCACAACATACACAAATACATAGTTATAGCAGTAAACAAAAAAAGCCAACAACACAATTTTATACTCAAAGAGAGAAAAAATGAACTAAACCTAAATTAAGAAGAAAAATGAATAAGCAGATAAAATATAACAAAGAATATAAAATCAAAAGAAGGAAACAAAAAGTTTTCTTTTTAAAAGTTCAACAAATTGACAAAACCTTTGCAAGATATACTTAAGGGGGAAAGGAAGAATGAGTCAAATAATTAAAACCAGAGTTGGAAAGGATAATTAAAATCAATGGCAATGATAAAGCTGGGGAGATGGTTCCAAAGTTAAGAGCACTGCCTGCTCTTGTAGAGGAAATTCTTAGTTAGGGTTTCTATTGATACAACGAAACACCATGACCAAAAAGCAAGTTGGGGAGGAAAGGGTTTATTTGGCTTATACTTTCATATCAAAGAAAGTCAGAACAGGAACTCATACAAAGCAGGAACCTAGAGGTAGGAGCTGATGAAGAGGCCATGGAGGGGTGCTGATTACTGGGCTTGCTCCCCATGACTTCCTCAGCCTTTCTTATAGAACCAGGAGTGGCACCACCCACTGCGCCCTCTCCTATCAGCCACTAATTATGAGAACACTGTACAGCTATTCTGACAGCTCAAACTTATGGAGGCATTTTCTCAATTGAAGTTCCCTCCTCTCAGTTCCCAGGACCCACATGGGTAATATGCAGGCACAATACACATAAAAGTAAAAGTTTTAAAATGGCAATGAAATAAAAAGGATTATAAGAGGATATTATAAAAAATTGTATATGATTAGACAACTATAACATAATACTCTATAATCAAAAAGTTCATTATTCTTTCAAAACATTTTATTACTACTTTATTTTATGCATATGTGTTTTGCCTGCATAAATACCTATGCACCACATGTGCACAGCTTATGTGAAGGCCAGAAAGTGACGGATCTTCAGAACTGGAATTACATACAGTTGTGAACCGCCATGTGGGTGCTAGGAGTCAAACCAAGGTCTTTTGAACGAGCAGCAAGTACTTTTATCTACTGACCTATCTGTCCAACCCCTACAGTTTTGGTTTTCTTAAACGTTGAGGAAAATATTTCATGGGGAAAAGTAGTCATCTGCTTAATTAATTCACTGAGGTACCAATTTTTGGATATTCATATGTAGAAGACACATTTGAACTTTAAATATCCTCACTTGGTTCCCAGAATTGGTGTCTTTCTGGAATTCAAAACACACTGAATTTCCCATCAAGCCATGTAATGAGAATGGTCTGTGGTCAGCAGAAATCCACCTATGAGACGAGAACTCTATACAAAACCTCCACCAACATTCCAAAGACAAGGAAGTAGTGAAACTGAAACGAACCAAATGAATAAACTTTTAAAAATATAAAATTTTAAAAATAATCATTACCAGGTATGGTGGTTCATGTCTGTAATCCTAAGTACGTGAGAAGCTGAGACAGGAGGTTCTCAAGTTCAAATTCATCTTGGGAAACTTAGCAAAACCCTGGCTCAAAATAAAATTTTAAAAGAGAAATGGAGACATGGCTCAGGTGATAATATTGCATGCTTAATGTATATGAAGCCCTGGATTTGATTTTCAGCGCTGTATAAACAAGGAATGGTAGCACATGCCTGTAAACCAGCACATTGGGAGGTTTAGGCAGAAAGATAAAAGAATGAATTATCTGTTAATCCTGTGTAAGATGATATTCCATCCTCACACCTCTGCAATATAAAGACATCTTTCCCAGACCCCTTAACTCTATTGAGCTCAGTGCAGAAGTCAGTCAGGTTGGGAGTGAAACTTTTGATATTTTAGATGGTTATTCTGTCACTTCCAAGAACACTGAGAGCAGAGCTAATATTTGATTCAGTTAGTGCCATAATCATTTATCTAACAAATACTTATAGAAATCATTTTTGGTCTGAAATATAGCATGGGTTTTAAGTACCTGTTTTCCAAGACTGGGTTCTACATATTCAATAATACTAAGTATTCCAGGCCAACATACCTATCTTAGTCAGGGTTTTGTATTCCTGCACAAAACATCATGACCATGAAGCAAGTTGGGGAGGAAAGGGTTTATTCAGCTTACTTCCACATGGCTGTTTATCACCAAAGGAAGTCAGGACTGAAACTGAAGCAGGTCAGGAACCAGGAGCTGATGAAGAGGCCACAGAGGAATGTTCCTTACTGGCTTGTTTCCCCTGGCTTGCTCAGCCTGCTCTCTTATAGAACTCAAGACTTCCAGCCCAGGGATGGCACCACCCACAAGGGGCCCTACCCCCTTGATCACTAATTGAGAAAATGCCCCACAGCTGGATCTCATGGAGGCATTTCCCCAACTGAAGCTCCCTTCTCTGTGATAACTCCAGCCTGTGTCAAGTTGGCACACAAAACTAGCCAGTACAATACCTTTAGCACATAGTATTATAGAGGATTCCTTTTAAAGTTACCTCCTTCCCTCCCTCTCTCTTTCCGTCTCTCTCTCTCTCTCTCTCTGTCTCTGTGTGTGTGTGTGTGTGTGTGTGTGTGTGTGTGTGTGTGTGTGTACTTGTTCAGAGATCAGAAGCCAACTTACATGAGTTGGTTCTTGTAGAGAGCCACACCCAAGCCGGCAGCCTCCATTACAAGATGGCGCCGGCAGCCGGTTTCTTCTCCCCTTAACACGTAGTCTGCGCATGTGCCTAGGGCCAGAGTGCGCTAAGTCTCAGCCCATCTGCGCATGTGCTAGGGCCAAAAACGCCAAGTCACAGCCTATCCCGAGGTGTCTCATGAGGTAATGAGCAAACAGCCAATCAGAGATGAGCATGCCGCTCCAGGGCATATATAAGCAGTGCTTTTGGGGGTGTGGGGGGTCGCCCTCTGGAAGATGGAATAAAGTATGGCTGCAGAAGGATCTTGGCTGTCGTCTGTGTGTCTGTCCTGCGCGCACGACAGGTTCTATCCTTCTACCACATGGATTCCAGGAATCAAACTCAAGATGTTAGGTTTATCTTTAAGTGCCTTTAACCACTGAGTCATCTCATTGGTCCAGGGATTCTTTTTTTTTTTTTTAAATTGGCTTCACAATTTGAATATATTTTATATCCTAGATTCTACTACCAAATTAAAATATAGTTCTTCTCTTCTCCCTTCTTTCTCTTTCTTTTCTTTTCTAAGAGTTTCCCTCTGTAGTTCAAACTTGTGGCTAGTTCAAATTTGTGGCAATACTTTTGCCTTGGCCTCTTACATGTTGAGATTTTAAGCATGAACTACTGCACTCAGCTCAGTATGGTTAACTTCTAATTTAAAAAATACCAATAACAAAAAATAAATTAATAACAAATAAAAAGGTTAAAGTGCTTGCTTTGGCACACATATACTAAATAATACAAAAAAGATTAGCCTGGCCCCAGCACACACAAAGTTGTGAAGCATTCCATATTTTTTTTTAAAGGTTAAAGTAAAGTCATGATTATGGTATGCCAGAGTCACTACTATTTATGAAACACTGCCATGTACCACATACAAATATGGTAAATATTTGATCAATTAAATCTTATAACAGGCATGCAATACCACCTTTGTTTTGTTTATTTTTTACTGTTAAAGGTTTTTTTTTTTTTTTAATTTTATGTGTCTTGAGCATTTTGCCTGCATGTATGTTGGTTCAGCATAGTGTACTTGGTACCCAGGGAGGTAATGAGGGCATCAGATATCCTGGAACAGGAGTGACAGATGTTTGCAAGTCATCACATAGATGTTGGGAACTGAACCTAGGTACTCTACAAGAGCAGCAAGTGCTCTTAAACACTGATCTACTTCTCCAGGCCACTACTTTTCTTTCACATATACAAAATCAGATGCTCAGCTGGGTATGGTGCCACACCTTTAATCCCAGCACTCAGGAGGTGAAAGCAGGCAGATCTCTGTAAGTTTGAGGCCAGTCTGGTCTACATATTAAGTTCCAGGGCAGCCTAGGGTTACAGAATGAGACCCTGTCTCAAAATAAAATCAGATATTTAGAAAAATTCATTAACTTTGCTAGTTCACAGCCACTGGGGTAAGTAGACAGTATATTTACCCTCCAAAGTCAGATTGTTGGACTTCAGAGTGAGTTTTAACTGCTATACCACATTCATAATTTTTTTTGTTTCTAGTCTGTCTTGTACCCAACACAAATATAATTACTATAATTTTGGGCCAGGCTTTTACATGTAATCTCAACATTCAGGAAGCAGGATTAGGAGGACTGCTACAAGTTTGAGGCCAATCTGACCCACACAGTGAGCCCTGGCTTTAAACAACAATAAAATAAATTGAACTTCAGAAAGCCTAGAACAACTGGGAGTCCCATTCCATTAGTAATACAAAACAGCAGCACATCCAAACTGACCATTACTTAAAGCAAAATTAAAATAAAACTGACAATTTGACAGAGAAAGCAATGTTATCGCTAATTTATACCTTAAAATATGATATTTGCTTTTAAATATTTTCTGCCTTCTACTGTCATTCATGTTTTCATTGTTTGTAGATTTTTGAATTCTTATACAGTCAAACCTGTTAATCTTTTACCATGCACCATTTCCTTGCTGTAATAATACTTAGAAAACCTACCAATAATTCATATGTTCTTCAGTTCTCCACTTAGTCATTTAAATTTGTTGGAACACAGCCATTTAAAATGAAAACTTTAATCTGTAGATCACTTTCAAATGACTATGAGCAGATAAACACTTATACTTTCTAATGTTTTGTTTAAAAAAAAATAGTCAAAACAGCACCAATTTTCCATGAAACATTTGAAGTGTTATTCCATTGACCTAAAACAGAAGAAATAGCCAGAATAATATTAGAATGAAATTTCAGTAGTTCTTGTCTGCCAATGCCTTCTTTGTTGGGTCAAGTCACTACAGTATATTGTTACTTGTCCCAAATTCGCTAAAGGGGTATTTGAAATTCCCTATAGCTTTTTCTGACTGGAAGAGTCTCCAGGTATTATTCATCACATTCTTCTCTTGTTCTGAATCAACTGCATTCATTTCTCTTACTTGACAACTAAAATCAAACAAGGGGTACAGAAAAAACTGAGCAATCCTTTCCAAAACTGCTTGTAAGTGTACATGGGAAACATCAAAATAATAATTGGTATTCTCTTCACTAGAAAAGGCATTTTGACTTCCCTCATGTTCACTGAGAAACTGACTATATTCTTTTGAGCAACCCATGGCTCCAGCTGCATATGTAGCAGAGGATGGGCATCAATGGGGGGAGAGGTCCTTGGTCCTGTGAAGGCTTGATTGCCCCAGTGTAGGGGAATGCCAGGGCAGGGAGGCGGAAGTAGGTGGGTGGGGCACACCCTCAAGAAGCAGGGGGAGGGGGGATGGGACAGGGGGTTTCCAGAGGGTAAAGTGAGAAAGGGGATAACATTTAAAATGTAAATAAATAAAATATCCAAAAAAAAAAAAAAAAAAAAAAAGGATATTTACCAAACAGTATATGTCCACAAATGTGACCTAAGCCAGGAATATTTTGGAGTCTG
>JADRCD010029052.1:0-11025 GCA_019843815.1 Montemys delectorum
TGAATGCCTACATAAAGTATTAGGAGAAGGGAATAGGATTCAGCCAAACGTATGTTGTAAGTTATGACTAAGGAACATAAGTTTGGCTGAATCCTTATTTCCTTCTCCTAATGCTGTGTTTATTTCAGTCTTCCTTTTTCTTTGGCTTGGCTTTTGGTGACTCCCAGTGTACAAGCTAAGGCTGCATTCAATTTAAATTTACCTTTTTCTTTGAAGTCAGGTTTTGGTAGTTGATCTAGTTTCTTTTGTACTTCTGTTCTATGGTGATTGAACATCAGGTGAGTGAGCCTCTAGCCCTGAAGGAGTCTTGCTGTCTACTATGGTCTTGACTATGTCAGTGACCTGTTTTTAGAACCCCTCTAGTACAGATTTCTTTTCTTTTCTGAACAGGCTGTGCATTTTTTTTCCTGCCGTTTTCCTTCTTTTACCTAGCCTGTGAAGCTTGTCAGTACTGCCATACTGAACTGTTTTTTTCTTCCTTGTACTGTGTCATGTCCTTACTTAAGACAATGTTCCCTCGCTCTTAAGATCTCATGTTATGGAACCTCTCCCAGCATTTGCTTTCACTTTATCTCCTTTTATGTGCACGTCTCCTTTTCCTGTTTTGTTTTGTTTTGTTTTGTTTTTGTTTTTGTTTTTGTTTTTGTTTTAAATTCCTTTCTGGGTTCTTACCTTTTTTATACTTTTGTTATTTTGGGAGCATTTCAAAGACTTCTTAAAGTATGCTTTTATGTAACTGGAAATTGTATACTCCTCTCTCCTTCAACTTTGCTTGCCTAGAAAAGAGGTTATTATCTCTGTTGACCAATGTGAGGCATCTTCACTTCAGCCTCATGATCCACGTGGATAATCTGTAATTAAAACAATTTGATTTCTTGGTCTGCGTTTATTCTAACCCATCTGACATCCTATAAAGTGTGGTAGGGCAGATAGACTCAGATAGCATCTTCTTAAGGCTTTCCTGGCCACCACTTTCAGCACTCCTTAGTTTTCTTGGATTTTCCTCATTAACACTTAATGCCATATTGAGTATAGTTGATTCCGTGTTTCTACGAGGTTGAAAATATCCATGGGAGAATCTGTTATGAGTATTTATGTTGTATTAGTTATTATAACTAATCTTTTTGTGATACAAAGTATGTAAGATCATATATACCAATTATATGCACATCTTGTTCCATTTTATAAGAGACTATAGCGTCTGTTGATTTTTGGCCTCCTTAAGGCGGTCTTGGAACAAACTTAGACACTGAGTTTTATGTCTCTTCCATCAGCTCTGTGAGGACAATGTTTTTTGTTTGGTTTGTTTAGTACCCAATTCTTAGGGTTTGGTTGGTGCTAAATAAATAACTAAATGGAAAGTTAATGAATATTCTGCCCATTTCTAGTGTCTGTAGTGATTTTTAGTCTCTTTTCTGACATGGAGAAATTTAGAAAGCTCAACTCCCTGACTCAGTGTCTCTTTCTGGCTAGATAACCTGTTGTTCTCTCTGATTGGTCGAGAAAGGAACTTTTTATGTAGAAATTGAGGTTAAGAATTTAATTTGATTTAATATTTTTTTAATATTCAAATTAATTGTGTGCAGTCTTAATGCAAGTCCATTTAGGTCTTGTCTCATCTGACAGGAATGCTTCAGCTTTACAGCATCCTGGTTTTTATGACATCTTTGGATAGGTTTCTCCATGTTTATTTCCACTGCTTTCTCTTAATGTGCAGTCTAGATAGGTAATACTTCATACAAAACTATCTTAGTTAGCTCTGATGTTCCTCAGTCATTGTGAGAAACTGATACCTAGTTTGGAGGGTGTGCAGGCTGGGTACAGTTGTACTCAGATGCACCGATATGGAGAACTCCTCACTTTTCACCCTGTAAGATTCTGGCAGATGAAAGTATATGTAAGTGTTTAGCCAGTGTTGTTTATTACTATGTAAGTAAGCATAGAAGCAGAGCTGCCAGGATTGTGTGCTGATAAGTGCTGGCTAAAGTGCGACAGTAAATCTGAACAACAAGTAGGGATGAGAAATGATTAGTGGACTACTAATACATAGGTCCTTTCAAGGGAATTTTATGTTGAGGTGGCAGATATAATGTATATTTTAATGTATATTGTATGTATAATGTATATTGTATAAAAATCAAAGAAAAAGTAGAGGTGGACTCGTTTTTCTGAACTAAACTATTAACATATACCTGTCTTTCCTAAACAAACAAACAAACAAACAAACATTATTTTCAATATCTTAAATATATACAATAAAAATGATTGCAATAGTTTTATCTAAGTCAGTGTTCAACACCATTTCTTCCTTCATTTTTGTTTCTGTTTTGTTTTTGAGACAGGGTCTTACATGTCACTCAGCCTTGCCTGAAACCTTAATTCTCTTGCCTCAACTTCTTGATTTTTTTTTTTTTTGGAGTCTTTTTAATTGTTGTAGTTCTTACCTGTTATACTTTACTCATCTCTCATTTGATATGTAGTTGGCAAAGTTTCCTCCCTGGCCCTGCCTCCTGTTCTGTATGTAGACTGCCTTTTCACTATGGTGATCATTTAATTTGCTGCGCCGCAGAATCTTTTACATTTCATGTAATTCCATCTGTCAGTTCTAGGGATCATTTCCTGTGCCATTGGAGTCTTTTACAGAAAGTCCTTGTTTATGCCTAAATTGTGAAGTATTTTCCTGTAGCATTTCAATTTTCAGGTCTTACTTAAGGTAATTGATCCATTGGAGGTATTTTTGTGGAGGAGGAGGAGAAGAGATGTGGGTCTACATTCTTCTCCATGTTGATATACTGTTTCCCAGGCACTATTTGTTGAAAAGGCTATCTCTTTTTCAATATATATTTCTGGCTACCTTGTCAAAAATTACATAGCTGTGTTTTATTTCTGGATCATCTAGTTTATTTGTGTGTATATAGTATTTGTCAGTATGGTTCTGTAGTGTAATTTGAGATCAGGTACTTATGTTACTACCAGAATTATTTTTTATGATAAGGATTGCTTTGTACTTGAGACGTTTTGTATTTCTATCATGAAGTTTTAATTTTTGTTTTGAGACAGAGTCTTCCTGCTGCTTGGTACTTGCTCTGTAGATCAGGTTGGCCTCAGTCTCATAGAGATTAGCTTGCCTCTGCCTCCTGTGTGCTGGAATGTGTTCTTGAATTTGGTTTGTATATATGTTTTTGGACAGACTTTTCCACTTATGTTTTTCAGGGAAATTGATCTGTTCTTTTCGTTTGTTGTTGTGTTCTGATCTCGTATTTCTATGAGAATAATGTTGATTTTGTAGGATGAGTTTGATATCTCTTCTTCCCTTTTGGTTTTGTGGAACTGCGTTCATATTAGCACTTCCTTAAATGATTGGTAACATCTGGGAGCCATTCTTTTCAGTTGTGGCTTTTCATTTTGGGGAGGTGCTCTTTTGTTTCAAGCTCATTACTATTACGGGTCTATTTAAATTGTTTATGTCTTCTTGATTTAATTTTGATGGATCTTATATCTTATGTGTTTAGGAATTTTTCCTTTAGAATTTCCAGTGTTAAATATAAGTTTTGAGAGTATTTCTTAATGCTCATCTGAATTTTATTGGAATCTGCTGTAAAATTCCCCCTTTCCTTTCTATTTTACTGATCTGGGCCTTTTCTTTCTTTGGTTTGTTTCATTAGGGTGTTAATCATCCTCATTTCAAAACATCATTTTCTTGTTTTGTTGATTCTGTATTTATTATTCCATTTGATTATATTCTGCTTCCATCTTTAGTATTTTTTTTGCCACCTACTGTGTTTGGGAGTTGTCTTGTTCTTGTTTTTTCCCCCTACAACATTGGGAGTGTATCATAAGGGTATTTACTTGAAAGCTCGCTGATTTAAAAAATATAAATATCCAGTTATAATCTTTTCTCTTAAAACTGCTTGAGCTATATCTCATAGCTTCAGATAAGTTGTGCTTTTTACTTTTCACTTTTCACTTTTTATTTTTTTTCTGATTTATTCAGTGGCTCATTTTAGTTATCCAAGAGTATATTGTTCATTGTCCAAGTATTTGTGATTTATGTAAATTCTTTTGCTATCAGGTGCTTGTTTTGTTCCACTATGATCTGATAAAAGAACTTACTTCAGTTCTTTTGTGTGTATGAAGATTTGTTTTACGTTGTATTTCTAGTAAGCTTCATTGATTGCTTATAAGAATGTGTATTCTGTATCTGCTTGATAGAATATTCTGTTAACTCCACTTGATCTATGGTGTAGTTTAACTGACATAATTTCTATTAGAGAAAACAGAACAAAAGAAGCAACCAAACAATGACACCTGCCTTGGTTGTTTATTGCTCTAGTTCTGTGGCACCTAGAGTTTGCATTCCCATAATTGTGATCCCCTGTTTTCAGGCACCCAGTATATATCAGTTTTAAGCAAAAGATAAATTCTGAAGATGATGCTGGGTCACTGCACTCTGAGTCATGAACTGTCAAAATGAGACTTTTGCCTATTGCGGTGGAAGAATCACTTTTGCCTGTTGCTGTGGATGAATCTGCTATTTTGTGGAGGAATCACTTTCCTCAAAATCTGTCTTGGGATTTGAGGCTTTTGAGGTCTGTAGGCTTGTCCCAAAGTAGGCCTGCCAGTTTCTTTTGAGCAGGGTGGCTTATCTTACCTTTTGAATGGGGCTTCTGCTTTCCCTAACCTCACTAGTGAACCATGTGGCTATATCTGTGTGTGTGTGTTTGGCTTGGCTTCTTTTCAATTTGTTACCTGATTTTTCCATGATAATATGTAGCTGTTTAGTGAGGGCTGTTCAATTTCCAAAACTTTCTGCTTTTTTGCTTTGGAGCAGTGTATTCTTTTTACACTCATCTCTTTACCTAGGTCATCCAGAAGCTGTTTTCAGTCTGATGTCTTACCACAGTTTCATTTGTTGGTATCTAAGCTTGAAGATTTGGTGTGGAAAAGTAGGATGAGAGCCTTTTCTCTTCTAATCTCATGGATTCTTTTAGTTGCTTATAATGTGACCAGAGAAATACTAAAAAGAAAATTAAATGTCAAGCCAAACAATTCTTTGAAAGATTTGAGGACATTCAACTCCTTTGACTACATTATTTTGAGAGTGCTTGGTATACTCTGAATATAAAATTTATTCACTCCAGAGTCATATTGTCACTATATCAGCTTTTTAGAAAATCTCTTTGAAAGGGAAGCCAGTTGGCCTTTTCTGTCCCCTAAACCTTTTCTTATTATAGTCACAGTACTACAACTACTACCACCACTACCACTAACTAATAATAACAATAACAGTAACAATAATAATAAAAATTGTTTTCTCTGTGTAGCCCTGATTATCCTGGAACTAGCTCTGTAGACCAGGCTGGCCTTGAACTCAGAGATCCACCTGCCTCCCCCTCCCAAGTGATGGGATTAAAGATATATGCAGTGTCATCCTAGGCAGTTCTTTCTTCCTTTTATTCATTCATTTGTTCATTCATTCAGTCATTCATTTGCTCGTTCATACAGTGCATCCCATATCTTATCTCCATCCATCCATCCATCCATCCATCCATCCATCCATTATTTCATATAATACATCCCAACTAGAGGTTCCTCTCCCTCCACTCCTCCCAGTCCCCATCCTACCCCTGCTCTCTCCTAGATCCACTGTTCATTTGTTTCCCTTTAGAAAAGAGCAGGCTTCCCAATGGTAGCAACTAAACATGGCCTAATAAGGTGCAAGAAGACTCGTCACAATGCACATATCAAGCCTGGACTAGTCAAGAGCAGTTGACTATGTATTTGAAGTTTCTACCCCCTACTATGCAAAAGAAGATAGTTAGTAGTGTCCTCAACCATACCTTTTACATTTTTTCAGGTTAATCATGCTTTTAAGTATATTTTCTGAATCTTGATCCAGTGACTCTTCCTTCAAGATGTGTTTTACTGTTTTTTTTCTTTTTATAAGTAATATTTCTGAGAAATTGTTACTGTAGATTATTTAGCTTGTTTCTTCCTTTGTATTTTGGAGAGGTATGTGCATGTGTATATACCTCGATGTGCTTTCATTTCTAGAGGTTGAACTCAGGATCGCATGTATCCTAATAAGGCACTCTTTCTCTTAAGCTGTTTCTACAGTCTTACTATTGTTATTTTATTGTATCCTATTGTTATTTTTAAATTAAAAAACACAATTTCCTCTGTCTTCCAAGGTCTAGCCTACCAGCAACATGATTATTGAATCTGTAATTTTGTTTAATTTTTTCCTAAGTTTACACATAGACACCTCTCCTAGTATTCATTGCAATATTGCCTTGGTCTCTTATTTCCATGTTAAGAATTTCAGTTTGAGGTCTAGAGAGATGGCTCAGTGGTTAAGACTAACTGCTCTTTTAGAGGTCCTGACTTTAAATCCCTGTAACCACATGGTGGCTCACTACTATCTGTAATGGGATTTGATGCCCTCTTATAGTGTATCTGAAGACAGTGACTGTGCACTCATTCATATATATATATATATATATATATATATATATATATATATGAACAAATAAGTCTTTAAAAAATCAGTTTGGCTTCATTTTTACAACAATCATTGTAAACTTAATCATATTTCTTGCTTGTATCTGGTTGTATTTGCTGTAATATAATATTTGTCTATCTTTGGATAAACTCCAGTTACTTTCAGTATAGTTTCTTCAATGAAAGGCATGGGCTTTCTTTAAGGATAGAAGAGGCAGTGTCTTAATTGTGTATCACAAGGTCATGGCATTTAGTGCATTGGATAGCTATATACAAGTGAAATGGAGGAATAAGTTCATGGCTATTTCAAGTCTGTCACTTGTTTTTCCACATGTTCTATTGTGGAATGATTTTCTCTTTCTGCAAAGGCATAAAGATCTCTCCCTCCCTCCCTCCCTCTCTCTCTCCATCTCTGTTTGCTTAATTTTACTGGTAGTCAAGAACTAGGATAAACAAAAGCCTTTTAGGATGCTTAAACACAAGAGTGGCTAAGTTCTACCACAGCTATCATTTAAAAAAAAAGATAACTTTGAATATTGAAGCTTGCTGATGGTTTAGAGTTTTACTGTTATATAGAAATCTAAAGTTAAAATGTTTTAACCCTTCAGTGTGACTTCTTTAAACTACCACAGGTACCTTATTTCTCTGGTTATTTTTATTTTCATCTATAAAATATGTAGCTTTAAAAAAATGTTCTTGAGAAAATTTTCCTCTGAAGGAGGGATACAAATTTTGAAAATAAGTTATTAAAATATTTTTATCTGGGCTGGCGAGATGGCTCAGTGGATAAGAGCACTGACTGCTCTTCCAAAGGTCCTGGGTTCAGATCCCAGCAACCACATGGTGGCTCACAACCACCAGTAATGAGATATGATGCCCTCTTCTGGTGTGTCTGAAGACAGCTACAGTGAATTACGCTGGAGGGAGCGAGGCCGGAGCGAGCTGGACCATCCTGAGTTCAATTCCTAGCAGCCACATGATGGCTTACAGCCATCTGTACAGCTACTGTGTACTCATACACGTAAAATAAATAAAATAAATCTTTTAAAAAATATTTTTATCTTGCCATATATTATTGTTGATGACTTTACCAGAAATGATGTAGTTATTTTTGAACTTATATGTAACTCTTCTGTTCCAGGATGCTTCAATCTGGATCCCAATAGAGTTTTGGATGTCATTTTAGAAGTGTTTGAATGCAGGCCAGAACATGATGACTTCTTTATATCTTTATTAGAATCTTACATGAGTATGTGTGAACCACAAACACTGTGTCATATTCTTGGATTCAAATTCAAGTTTTACCAGGTAAAAATGTGTATATATGTGTGTTTGTAGGTCAATGTCATAATTTTGTATGTATAATTTGTTTTATTTTTAATTTGTGTTGTATTATTTGCTAGTTTCAGCTCAAACATTTTAGCTGATGAGATAGAAAAGTTAATGATATGTTGTGACGAGCACTATATTAACAGTATAAATGATTTGATGAGACAGTCTAGAGAAAAGCAGAATTAAATTTTGCCTCAGAAGACCGGGTCTAGTAGTACTTGGAGGAGAAGGGATGTGTTGAAAATTTTCTGTACAGAAATAAACTGCGAGACTAAAGATTGGTGTTGTGGGAATATATAACTGTTTGAAGGAATAGCTACTTGTTACTTGCCCGTTTTGTAGCATGAGAAAAGGAATGGTAGAAAACTGTCTCTAGATGGAGACATGTTTATTAGATTGCCATAGATCTTTGGCTACATGTTATTTTAGGATTTGATTGTACATATGAAGGGCATTAGAATGTTTTTGGGATAAGTACTTCAAGTATATTTTACTATTAGATCAGTATAGCAGCTGAAGATGCCTCATTTCTCTGGTTAATTCTCTTTTAATCTGTCATATTATTGCTACTGTTATTTTCTAAAAGATTTGATGGAGGTGTTTAATTACTGAAAAGTCATTTCTGGTGTTATTAAGCTTTTATTAAAACATTAGCCACAGCTGCTTCTTATTTTTTGTACCAGAAGCTTGACATTCCATTCTTAGTATAGGGAAATAGGTCAAAGTACCTTACCAGGTTTTAAAGGCCTCAAGAAACCAATGGCTGAAATGGAAAGGTAGAGAAAATTTAACTTGGTCCAAGATCAGATCACAGTGAAGATTGATGACATTCTGAGTAACATCAAGTTAATTGTTAGTTTTAGAATTAAAAGCAGTTTTACATGAACATACTGTTAGTGATATAACCAGTGCATATCTGGGAGTATTTTACAATATTTGAATAATACTTTTTGTATATTTTTAAATGTATATTTAATAGATATTTTTGGATTTTTGTTTTTTTGGTTTTTTTTCGAGACAGGGTTTCTCTGTATAGCCCTGGCTGTCCTGGAACTCACTCTGTAGACCAGGCTGACCTCGAACTCAGAAATCAACCTCTCTCTGCCTCCCAAATGCTGGGATTAAAGGCGTGCGACACCACCACCGCCCGTATTTTTGGATTTTTTAAGTATAAGAAACAACTTGTTCTTGTAAGAAATACCTCTATACTGCTCTGTGTGACCATCTTTCTTTTTTTTACTGTTGCCAAAGCTATCTAGTTATTGTGAGAGTGTAGTCTTATGGCTGCTGAAGGGAAGGGAAGAATGATTAGAGATTTTAAGCAATTTGTGGTCATGTGAGGGAATGTAAGGAAAGCTGTGTAAACCAAGTCTTTTTTAGGAGATGTAACCATGGGTGTAAGCTCTTAGGAACGTGTAGGAAGCATGCATATTGGTCTCTTCCCTAATGCTCCTGTTCTCTCCAGCCACTACCTGAAAATACTAACTCCCTCTTTTTATAACTCACATATGACAAAACCACTTTAAGGGGAAGGACACGGATGTGTAGGTACAAGACAGTTTTATTCTATTGGAACTAAGGTGTTAATTAAATCAGAGTAACTTTTCCCTAAGTATAAAATGTTAATTTTAATGCCCAAAGTACTCACTAAGAAATAGAAAAGGGCAAGAAAGAAATCCAAATGGCACACAGACAAAAGAAGCTAGTGATGTCGGGAGTGAGGAGCAAAAATCACATAGCAAAATGCCCAGAAAGCTTATCTTTAATATTAATTCTTTTTTTTTTTTCGAGACAGGGTTTCTCTGTGTAGCCCTGGCTGTCCTGGAACTCACTCTGTAGACCAGGCTGGCCTCCAACTCAGAAATCTGCCTGCCTCTGCCTCCCAAGTGCTGGGATTAAAGGCATGCGCCACCACTGTAAAATTGATCTCTCTAATTAAAAGTCATGTTTTGGCAGAGTGTACTCAAAACAAAACAAAACAAAACAAAAAAAAAAAAACCAAATAAAATCATGATCCAGTATTATGCTAGGTAAAAGAAAACGATATTCAAAGGCACAAATAATTTGAAAATAACAATATAGAAGCAGATATATTTGCATGTGGGAGAAAGCTCTGGTGCCCATATCAACACCAGATAGGGTAGAATTCAGGTCAGAAATTATTATGAAATTATGATAAATGGCCTGTAAGATTGACAGTCCATGTACTGTTTTTATATAGTTTACAATAGTTATAAACACAAATCAGCTAAGCAGCATGACCTCTAAATTGATAAAGCAGACGGAATAGTTTATGTTTGACCCGAGAGTATGAAACCTCTTGAGATGAACTGTTTAGAATAGGATTAAGGGAAGTGGTCATAATGTATTCTATTCAGGAATCTCAGAAGAGATTAGAAGTTTAATAAGCTTTTGTAAATTTGCTCTTGAACCAGCTATTGCCAATAGACTAGACTGATATGAATTTTTTTTGAGAAGTAAATAAGAAAGTTTTCCTTTAATAAAACATTTCCAGAGCTCCTTTTGAAAAAATACAGTGAATATATAATTAGAACCAATTCTGATTTTTCACTACTGAGTTGTTACTCACAGAAGAGAATACAGTGAAGGTTTTAGAGACTTAGAGACAAAGCTTTTCTTAGGTTTGAGTATTTAATACCATATTCTTCTTTTCTATTATTTTTATTGCAGGCTGATTTAAACAACCATTTGTATATCATTTGCACAGAGCAGCAACCTTAACTTTTGCTAAAATAGATCTTCTGCTGTGAAGATTGTTTTTTTTTAACTTTTATTGCATTATGATGAGAAAAGTTACATGATTTCAATTTATCTGAATTTGTTTACATTTAAAAACCTATTTTAAGTAAATAGAATTGTATCACATTCTTGTTTCCCTTTTGTACCCCAACTCCTCTCAGAGACCCCTCTTCAATACCCACAATATCTTTTTTTGTCATATTCTTTAAAATTTATAAAATATTATAACAATTAAAATGAGTATTATAAAAGTTGTTTGATATAAAACAACAATCAATTGAACAGTCTTATGTAGATGCTTGTCTGCAGCAATACTGAAAATACATGTTTTTCTCAATATAAATTTTAAATAACTCCAAACATATTAACTGTATATTTCAAAATAATACATCATTACTAGTATTTTCTTAAATGAACATAAATATATAAAGC
>JADRCD010029070.1:0-16918 GCA_019843815.1 Montemys delectorum
CAAAATGCACGCTTTCATTGATAGCATGTTTTAGTCTTTTATTGTTTTTGGTTTTTGAACCTAGTAATTATTTTAGAAGTTCTGCCTTGTCTATAGTGAATATTCAGTAAATACTATGCTGCTGTTGTTACTGAGCAAGTGATACATAATCAGGCTAGTAGATTGATTGCTGCTAAGTTAATTGGCATAGGACATGTGCATTGATATAATATGCTATCAATGAAAGCGTGCATTTTGATTCTTTTGATGTTTGTGTTTATGAACAAGTATTGATTGCTAGAGCATTTTGCATGTGACTGTTGTGTGTTGTCGCAGTCGTGTCACATCACACTTATCTTTTATTTCAGGAACCAAGGAGTTTTGTTCCTGTGTCTCGACCATCTCATCAAAGCTGTCCCTGAAATATGTTCCTTCAAATATCTGAAGTCCGAAAATGAGGATTTCTTAGTTGATCATTTGTCATCCACTTTGGAGGCAGAACTGGTTACCTTTTGTTCTGTTTCTACTTCTGCCTTTGAGTATGTTAGAGGCCAATATATGTATAACTGTAGAACAAGGGAAGCAGATAATAGAGCCACGACTTTTTCAGGGAGAAGGGCCAAAATCCGTCAGTACAAGCGCAAAGTTCAGAGAGATAAGATACTAAAACACCTGAATAAGATAGTAAATGGCAGCAGCTATTCGGAGATGACTTTGGCATTAGCTGAGATTCAGTTGAAATCAGACCTAATTGTAAAGACACTGGCTAATTCGTAATTGCACTTTAAAAATCGTGATTTAAAAATATTTCATAATTATTTACCTCACTTGTTAGCTTTTGTTAATATAAAGATTAAAGCTTATTATAATCCCTAGGATCTTGTTTGTGTTGTTTTTGTTTTACTGGTTTTTTTTTTTATTTTGTAGTGTGTATGTGTGATATAGGGTTTCATTCTAGAATCCAAGCTGTCCTAGAACTCACTCTGATACCCGGACTTGTCTTATAGATGACGGAAGAAACCTTCCTGTCTCGGCCTCTTGAGTACCAAAATTGCAGGTATGAGCTCTGATGACACAATGTAGTGTTTCTAATAGAGCAGCAGTTGGTATGTTGTTAGTTTGCCTCCCTCTGCTCCTACTAAAGCGAGGGACATTTCTGTATATCCAGAGGCTTTTCTTTTTGTGTGTTAGAATTTGTCAGGCAGCACGTTATGATGTTTATATAAGCAGATCAAGTGAGACAGGGAAACAATCTGTGTTAGTGATACTTTGGATTGGGTGATTATCTGTTATGGAGCTTTGTGTTATGCTTAATTGGAGGTTTGGTAGCATCTTTGGCCCCCTCTACCTACTAGATGCCCATAATATCCCCAACATATCTCTGAGGGGTTGTTATTCTTCAAAGGGATCCTTTGAAACTGTTCCTCTATGCAAGGACAGCCCACACAGCAAATAACTAAATCCAATAATCCAAAGAACTGAAATGTGAATAATTTAGGTTGAGAAATCTTTTCTTAAACTTACTACTTAAGTAAAAAATATTTTGTTCTATTAAAAAAAAAAACCCACTTGATTCTTTTTGTGTATTTTGCTGCTTAGTAGAACACAGCGAGTAAAAACAAGCTTCAAATGGATGAAAATTCAATAAGATTGCCAGAAGCCACAATTTCTTTAAATACCTAGCTCTTCTGGAAAACTAAATATAGTGACAAGTGACACCAGCATGTGAGGCCCTGGTTATATTGTTTTAATCAACTGCTCTAAAATTATATAGCTCTGTAGGAATGTAAAGAACTTGGGACATGGGGCTGGAGAGATGGCTCAGCGGTTAAGAGCACCGATTGCTCTTCCGAAGGTCCTGAGTTCAAGTCCCAGCAACCACATGGTGGCTCACAACCATCCATAATGAGATCTGACGCCCTCTTCTGGAGTGTCTGAAGACAGCTAGAGTGTACTTACATATAATAAATAAATACATCTTAGACAAAAAAAAGAACTCGGAACATTTTTCTTAGAAGTATATCTTGCTCAAAGGGCCAAGTGTACCTCGTAAGCTGCTCTATTAAAAATAAAACTGTAGGGGGCTGGTGAGATGGCTCAGTGAGTAAGAGCACTGACTGCTCTTCCGAAGGTCCCGAGTTCAAATCCCAGCAACCACATGGTGGCTTCCAACTACCCATAATGAGATCTGATGCCCTCTTCTGGTGCGTCTGAAGTCAGCTACAGTGTACTTATGTATAATAACAAATAAATCTTTGGCCGGAGCGAGCAAGACTGAGCGAGCAGAGCGAGTGAGGCTGACTGGAGCGAGCAGAGGTCCTAAAGTTCAATTTCCAACAACCACATGAAGGCTCACAACCATCTGTACAGCTACAGTCTCCTCACGTACATAAAATAAATAAAGAAACCTTTAAAAAAAGAATTTTTTAAAAAAATAAAACTGCGGGGCTGGGCAGAGAAGTTAGTGGGTTAAAAGCCTTTGCATGCATGCATGCATGCATGGTTGGGGACAGTTCTGATGCTCTGACCCTACAGAAGGTCAATGCAGAAGCACGCACCTATAATGTACTGCTTCAACTGCTCCTACTGGGACAAGTGCCGAGACAGGAGAATTCCCATAAATTCACTGACCCTAGCTTGATACATCAGTGGCAAACCAGAAGAGACTCCATCTCAAACAAGATGGAAGGTGTACTAAGCGTGTCCCTGTGCTCACGCCTATTGAACATGCAAAAGAAAATTGAAAATGCTTTTTGGGATGCCTTCTGAAATCCCAACTATCGGCAAAAACTGAAATACTAAACTCTTAACTAAACCAAGACAGAAATTTTCAAGTGAAACTTCATTAAAGAGCTGATGTATACACTCTAGTAAAAGGTGTTTGAAAGAGAAAACTTCCACCTACTTTCTCTTTCTAAAAATAATTGTAAGAAAATGTAGTATATGTGTGGCTCTTTGTGTGCATCTGTACATTAACGTCTGTGTGCCATTGCCATGGTATGCATGTGGACTTCAGTGAACACTTTTGGGAGTCATTCTCCTTTCGACATGTCGGTCCTGGACTCAGGTCATCATCTTGGTGCCTAGTGCTTTTACCCAGGGAGCCACACCTCTAACCTTGAAAAAGAATTCTTAATTACAATAGTGTCTGCAAAAGAAAGGAAAGGGGACAGGTTATAAGCCAAAAGGAATCGTCATGGTCCTTTTTGTTCTATGATCCTGGAGTAAGATGGTGATTTCCTTCCTAGTTGAAAGAGATAAAGATTGTAAGAAACTGGTACGTTATGTTTCATGCCTGAGTGCTAATTGCTCTTTTCCTTTAGAATTCTCAATACCTAATGATCTGGGCATGTAAATGGTTTGAAAAGAACATAAGTTATTTTCTTGACAACTGTCAGTTTGCCCAAATTCTTCAGAGAAAACATTTCAAGGTATCTTAATCAGGGGCTAGGTTTAGTAAAAGGTCAAAAAAAAATGTAATATTTATTCATAGGTAGCTATATGCCTATCAGTAATCTTGAAGTACTTATATTATATGAATACTTGTACATACATATGATTGTTTGTTGGTATTAGGGATTAAGCCTCGATTCCCATACCAGCTAAGCAAATACTCTTATCATTCAGCTATATATACCCAGCTCTTTTACTTTGAAATTTGAATATATTTTTAATTAAAATACAATTATATCATTTACACCTTCTCTTTCCTCCTTCCAACCTCTCTCATATCCCCTCCTTCCAAACCCTCCCATGTCTCCACCCCTAGCTCCCTCTCAAACTAATGGCCTTTTTCAAATTAATATTGTTGTGCATATGCAACAAAGATATAGATAGGTACAGCCTGCTGAGTCTGTTTTTGTTGTTTGCACATAGAAGAATTCTGGTCTGACTATTTGGTATTATATAACAAATTAGGGGACTCATCCTGGGAGTGTCTACTTGGCTGTAGTTCTTTGTCTAAGGATGCGCCACTTTTAAGATTTTCCCTTCCTGAATAATAATCTGTTGATATATTACCATTCTGCTAGGCAATCATGTCTGGGTGACACAGTCTTCACCTGTCTTCCTGTGGTGTTCCCAGAGTTTTAGGTGTTTTGAAGTTGCAATCTTTTAGGGCTGGGCTCCCCATGATCTCGTGATCTCTGCATTGTATCCAGTTGTCCTGTAACAGAGCCTCACTAAGATACTCAAGCTGATCTTGAACTCATTCTATAGCCTAGCAGGCATTGACACATATGAACTTCCTGCCTCAGTCTCTCAAATAGCTACAATTACAGGCTTGTGTCACCTGGCCTGACTACAGATGGTTAGTTCTGCACAGAAACCTACGAAGTATAGTCATTAGTATGGTCACCAACTCGGGGAGAGGGGAAGTTAAACCAACTTAGAGGGAGCTACACAAACATCTTGAGCTTATACCCCTGTTGTAATCACTTTTAAAAACAGCAGGCACTTTAAAAACTCTAATTATGCAAGTGAATATTTTATTGTCTTGATAACATCCCTTTATACCATTTAGAACTGGCTAAGTATTTTTTCCCAGTCTCAAGGAAAAAAATATATAATCAACTTCCATGTCCAGCTGTTCCCCCTAATAAAAAACTGAGTCATCTAAGTTAGAAACCTATGCAATGCTTTGATTTTTCCCTTTGCTTCCTCTCCTTCCCTTCTGTTTTCCTCTTGTACAGTGCTAGACATAGGGAGAAATCATTTTTCTTCCATGTTCTCTAGTTTTTATTTGAAAAAATATTACCTTCCATTTTCAGAGGTTGCAAATGTGGACTTTTTTTCTACCCTCCTCAGGCAACTCCATTTGAAGACCATGACATTTGCATTTAAGGATAGTTGGTAAAGTCGAAAGAATGCTGAAACACAAACTGTGTACTTCACTGAGTTGTTCAGAGGGCTCGTTCTGTTTACCATTTGGGGTTATCTATATCTGTGATTTGACTTGGTTACTATCTTAACAACCACACAAAGCCTTATTTTCCTTTGGTCCATATTCTGGGAATGCTTATAGTCTGGTCATATTTTTAAAGTCCCTCTAACTTTTATTGGTATTAAAGAAAGGGCCTGGCCTTTGTCTTCCCCCCAAGTCTGCCTGAAAATGTCATACTTTGGCCAGGAGACTTACAACGAGAACCAATCTGAGGAATGAATTGATGCTATTACTAGTGGATACCTAATTGTTTTTAATATAGTCAAGACAGTGTCTCTTGCAGTGAAAAAAAAAAAAAAAAAGAAAGGGCCTTAATTTATAACCCATAGGTACTGTGCATTTTAGATACTGATAGTGTACTGTACCATTGAAACAACAATCCAATGGCGTGTTTGTTCACTTTTTAGAATCTCTTTTCAGTATCTATTCTGCTTGCTGTATTCAGTAAGTAGGTCCTGTTTAGATACTGAATTTTGATAAGGGTAGTTAGGCAAGCAAAACCTCCACAGTGCTCTTATTGTTTGGATACTGGCCAATGGCTTTGCTGGATGAAAGTTCTTATGTTTTGGAGGGGAGGAGGGGTTGAGTGGGGTGAAGAGGGGAGGCTGTAGTTAGGATGTATTATGTGAGAGAAAAATGAGAGAGAAAGAGAAACAGAAAGACAGAGAAAGACAGGGAGAAGAAAGAAAAGGAAAGAAAAAAAGAAAAGAGAAGAGAAAGATCTTATACCTGTAAATAGCTCAACATCATGGCCCTGAGTTCAGCTAGGGAGCTCTTTAACATGAACTTCAATTATCCACTTTCCTCATAGAAGTAGTCACTTTGGACAGAGTGTAAGTAGTGTTATGGTTTAGTAAGGTTGTCACTTGGCATCAAAATGTTTAGCATTAGTCCTTACAAGTTCAGTCAGGAGTTATAAGTATTATGTGGTCTATTAATTACCTCTTGTTTACCCATGTCCTCCTTTTTCTGTATAAGAACTTTCTTTTTGTTTAGAAAGATCCTTTTTCCTCCCAGCTCAAGTCCTGGGAATCGGGGTGATGATTCTTCATAATTATTTCCAGTTGAATATGGGCATTGAGGTATTTCTGAAGGGGGGGATGGGAGAGAAAATGGGGGTGTTGGTTGGCCTTAAGAAGGCTACACCAACGATTGTTTTAGTCTCTGATGTCTGTGCCCTGACTGGATCCTGCTGAAAGTCCAAGAGATCAGGAGTTCAAAGCAGGTCAGTTCAGCATGTCTGTCCATGAGACTCACCAAACCTGTACATTCTGTAATATACAAATCTCAAAACAAAATTTTAGTATCATCAAGATAACTTTTTTGTTTGATTCTATGGAATCTAGTTCTTCAGGGGGTCTCCCTTCATCATATCTGATCCATATAACTCTTGAAGGTGTATAGACACTAATCACCTTTTCTAACAACACAAAGGCAGCCGGGCAGTGGTGGTACATGCCTTTAATCCCAGCACTTGGGAGGCAGAGGCAGGCGTATTTCTGAGTTCGAGGCCAGCCTGGTCTACAGAGTGAGTTCCAGGACAGCCAGGACTACATAGAGAAACCCTGTGTCAAAAAAACAAACAAACAAAACAAACAAACAAACAAAAAAGCCTTTAGCTCTATGGACCTTTAAGAAATCTATTTTAAACTTTTGTCTGCTATTCTACTATAAATGTAACAGATCATTCTATTTAGGTAGAATGCCAGCCTGGTCTACAGAGTGAGTTCCAGGACAGCCAGGACTATACAGAGAAACTCTGTCTCAGTAAACCAACCCCCCACCCCCCAAAAAAACCCAAAAATCAAAAAACTAAACAAAAACACAAAAGCAAAACCTTTCTCCAAAATCAGCATATCCTTCAGTCAGCAACCAGGGAAGCTTGTATCCTGCCCTCTCTTCCAGAGGAATGATAAAACAACCAAGAACCCTCATAATCCTACCCATTTTGAAAATCTGTATTCTCTCCTTCTACTATAAAAACATTTTAATCACACTTCTATTAATATCTGCTAATAAGAAGCAGGCAGCTAGTCAAAACAGGATTTTAACCCAAAATTCCCATGGAGCCCATGTTCAAAGAATATGAGTTTCCTGCCGACTTTAATACACCATCTATCTGTTATGCTCTCTGCCTGGAGTCATAGACACTTATTTTATTAATGCCTGTTAGAACATCTATCTATTGTGCTCTCTTCCTGGAGCCATGGACTTCCATTAATTAATACCTGTTCGTAGCAGGCAATTATCACTGCTCTCTACTTGGAGTCAGTAATTTTCCCTATTCTAGTTCCAACAGGCAGGCGAAATTCCCCATGTGATTCGGACAAAATCTGTATATAAATCTATCCTAAAAGCAAATAACTCAAATTTTATTAATTCACAGTTCAATCAATATCTGCCCCAAGAAGTAGGCAGCTTCCATTCTCTGACTCTCTGGCTCAGAGCAGCCATGTTGTCTCTCTTCATAGCAGGGGAGCTCAGAACCCTCTTTCTTTGTTGCAAGATCCCAGGCTTGAGTCATCACATGACTTGACGTTGCTCAGCTCACCAAACCCAGATTTCTAACTCAGGCTAAGAATCTTAAATTTCTAGTGGATTCTAGCTTCCCATGTTGGATTGCCACCTGTAGTGAGTAATATTAATAAAGCACCCATGCTCCCGCAGGCAAGGCACTGGTGGGCAAGGCAGCTTGTTCTCAGCCTAGCAGACCCTCTGTCTCAGAGCTCCAAAATCTCTCCACCCAGCTCGGTAAGCTCCCATGGCGGGCTATGGCCCCGTCAGCCCCACACTTCCAAATTCCTGTGGCCAGCAGGGGTGCCCCGCAACCTTACCTTTTCACTGGAACTCAGTTCTGAGTCACTGAGTGAAGGAAAACACCACATAATCTTAGTTTAGAATCAAAAGGCAACACATTCGCTAGAACTAGCAACTAGCATCCTAATTTGTAAGCCATTCTAAGTTAAATCCTCCGGTAGCAGATCCCAACAGATCTGCCACCTGAACCAGGGGCCTCCGCTACCTACATTTTGGCTTCCTTCTTGTTCTCCTGTCCACCAGCCAACTTTCCTCTCCTCTTCCACCACCCCTTTCTCTGACCCGGAAGTCCCACCTACTTGCCCATCGCCCAGGGACTGGTTCCTTGAAATCTCTATTCATTAGGGGAAAGTTCACAGGAAGTCACCTAAGTACTGATTCACTCCTCATCCCAGGCAGCCCCTCTTGTGGAAGCAGAATTAGCATCAAAATACAAACAGCCTCAGGGCTATCCATAACACTCCATCACTGTTTCCAGAGGTGAGCCTTGACCTTTAATAAGGTAGCAAATGCAAGATCTTTCTTTGGTAGTAATAGCTGATCTGGAACTAGCACAAGACCACCCTCTTGGACTTACTCAGACTGTAGGAAAGGACTTGGTCCTCTGCAGAGGAAAGAACTCTTTTTAGATCCTGCTTGAAATAACTAGTCCTAATTCTAAAAGCTGAGAATTATAATCACAGGAAATTAAGCCTTGGAATGAGATTAAAAGTAGATAACATTTTCATTGTTACACTATGAGTCAAATCAAATACAGTTTTCAATGCATTGGCAATTCAGAAAAGAATTATTTCTTGTGAGGAAAATGAAAGGTTTCATTGTTTCTGGCTGCTAGCATTGATACTAGCATATACTTGAAAAAATGTTTAATTCCTCCCCCTCTCTGAGACAGGGTCTTATTGTGTAGTATAAACTGGCTTTATATTCTATGATGATTTTAACTTAAAAAACAATAATTCCTGTTTTAGCTTGAGTGCAGAGATCACCTCATGCATGCATGTGTGCTACCACCTCATAACCTTTGCTTCCCCTCTATTATGTACAACAGACCAGCTTCCTTTACATTTTCCTCATTGAGGAGAGCTGTGTGTCAGACCATTTTAGTTGAACCTCAGTATTTCCTGTTGTAGAATATGGAATGATAAATGGAAGGACTAACTATAGCTGTCTAACATTTTTTCTGTCTTATGTGTTTACAAATCTGAAGAGTTCAGAATTTCAGTGATTTCTTATAGCAATAAGAATCCTATGTTCTCAGCTGGCTCCTGTCCTGTAACAAGAGAAGAAACATTGATCTTTTTTTCTTGTTGTTCAGTATATCTTTCTGTTGGAAAAGAAAAAGTGATTTGATGTCCTAGGACTGTTGGTAAAATAGAGTGGTATTGCTATATGACATAGACATAGGGTTATTCAGTTGAGGTTACATCCTTTCCAAGGTTGTGTGAAGTGTTAACCCTTTCTAACCTCTTCTAGCCATCTTATAAAACAAGGTAAGTTTTACTGTGATTTTTGAGAACCTAATGAAATGTTTTAAGGTTTAGAGTGGTTGGGCAATTTATGTCAAGTGCAATAATAAAATCTTATAAGTTCTCCAAATAGGGAAATTATGCTATAGTTTTATACTTTAAAAATTTAGATAAAAGCAGTAAAAACAAAACAAACCATTGTTGTATTAGAATCTGAATGGATCCATTACTGGTGGAAAAAAATCCTTTAAAACAGGCTAAGTATGCAGTACAGATGTGTTGGCCTCCATAAAGAAGATGGGGATAGCTGTACAGACTAGCCTAGTGTTTTCTGAAACTCGTGCCACGTGCACAGGGGAGAAACTAGTGGGAAAATAAAAATATTAGGAAAAATTATTCATAAGTTTTAGGTAGAATACGATTGACAGAAACTAACCCATGCTTGTACACCACTTTCCTGTGGTAAGCATTGTTGAGTGGTATTTATGCTGTTTATAGAACAAACATGCCATGAACAAATTTTTGTTGCTACTGAACTTTACATTTAAATTAGTTAAAATAGAATTTAAAAATTAATTTGGGATCCTTACTTGCTGTAACAAGATTTTTCAAGGCCTCATGTGGCTAGTGGCTAGCATTTGGTCTGTGCAGAGTAGGACATAGTGACAGAATGGTTTTTCCACAGCGCTACTCTAAGGTGTGTACTACTAACTAAGCCTGTTTACTGACAGAAAAACTGATACCCACATAGGTGAAAAGATATACCCAAGGTCTCATTGCCAGTAAGGAACAGAGTCCAGATTTTAAGCCTCCAGTAACGATAACCTTTGCTCTATTGATACTGTGTTTTTCTGCTTATAGTCAGTTTATTAATAAAATCGTCATGACCTGGTAGTTTTATATTGACAAATTAATTTAGTAATTTTAAAATATACAATTATAAATACGCATTTTTTAAAACTATAACTTTGTTAACACAATTGAAATATGAGGGAAAAGGTTGGCTATATTTAAATCGTTTTTTAAAAGATTTATTTATTTATTTTATGTATGTGAGTACACTGTAGCTGTACAGATGGTTGTGAGTCTTCATGTGGTTGTTGTGGATTGAATTTTTAGGACTCTGCTTGCTCTAGTCGGTTCTGCTCTCTCAGTCCCTGACTGCTCTGTCCCACAGATTTATTTATTATTGTACACTGTAGCTATCTTCACACGCATCAGGAGAGGGCGTCAGATCTCATTACGGGTGGTTATGAACTACCATGTAGTTGTTGAGATTTGAACTAAGGACCTTCTGTTTCTGTTGGTAAGATTCCAGAGATATTGTAAATAAGAAAACATCTAATAAAAAACAAAAGGAAGAAAGCGGTAAGAGCAGTCAGTGCTCTTACCTGCTGAGCCATCATGCCAGCCTAGCTATATTTAAATCTTGCAATGGCTATATTCTCAGAGTCAAGTGATCAGCTGCATTTTTTTTCTTATAACTACTTTCCTCCAGCAATAGCTATAATGCACTCTATCCATTTCTATTTGTTCTCATTGTCTTTGTTAGTACTATCACTGTCCAGAATTTTTGTATTGCTATTGCTGGTTTATATTTGGGGATTTCTTAAACCAATGTCAGATTTTTAAGAATTTTTTTCTTTGTTTTGTCTTTTAAACCATTTATTTCTCCCGACCAGAAGGTTGGCATCACTATGGGTGGGTGGACACAAAACGCTGTGTGCAGCAAGGTTCCAAGAACAGCTGTACAAGTGAGACCAGGACTTAGGCAAAGGTAGAACAGTTCCAGCCCACATTGGCTGCATTCATGTCTTAATAGTTGATGTAGATCTAGTCTGGGCTGCGGTGTAAGTGATTAGACAGCAGGCCATACAGCAGCTTGCTGTAGGTGCGATTCTGGACACTGCTGATCTTGCAGATGCTGTGCAGGCTGCAGAGGGTGCAGTGGTTCCTCCATCTGCTAAATATCATGATCTTGTCTAGGACTACATCCACTGGTATGTACTGTGCCAGCTTTGCCAGTGACCTGGATACTTTTTGAGACTCACCTAAGTCTTCCAGTGACTGAAGTATTTGTCATTAATTGGCCATAACAGTAGAGGACTTGGAATTCTAGAATAAAACATGTAAGCTGTCCAGGGTAGAAACCTTTTGCCTTTGTTTTGTTTGAGTACTCATTATTTGAGGAGAAAAGAGGTGGAAATCTGTTTTCTATTTAAGGTTGCCATCTCCTGTAATACTTTCAGATGATATTCCTACCAAAAATGCTTTACCTCTTTCAAGATACCAAATGGCCCGTGAAGTGGGAGATAAAGAGATCTGTCCATTTGGTCCTGTGTTTTTGCCTGTAGTTTCATTGAGTATTTTCTACACATCTAGGGGCTGAGGATGGAAAAATGACTTGGCTCTTTAAAAAGCTTACACTCTTAATGAAGAGATCACAGAGCAGTACTCCAGACAAAGCTAAACAAGTGTCCCTAGTGTTCCCAGGGGGCAACTGTAAAGTGCTATGTCCACTAGAAACATGATCTGAGAAAGAAAGTCTTCATTTTAAAAAAAGATGCTATCTTTTAGGAATCAGATAAAGGCCAAGATTGTTCATGTTGGAAGTGCTTATAAGACTGAAGGTATTCTGGTGGTGTTTTGCCTAATGATTTAGGAGTAATGTCAAAACAAAAGGAAAATTGGGGCTGGAGGGATGGCTCAGCTGTTAAAACCACTGGCTGCTCTTAACAGAGGTCCTG
Organism: Montemys delectorum; assembly: GCA_019843815.1. Classification (NCBI taxonomy): domain Eukaryota; kingdom Metazoa; phylum Chordata; class Mammalia; order Rodentia; family Muridae; genus Montemys; species Montemys delectorum. The sequence goes on from JADRCD010029070.1 coordinate 11,952, forward strand.
AGTTCAATTCCCAGCAACCACATGGTGGCTCACAACTATCTGTAATGAGATCTGATACCCTCTTCTGGTGTGTCTGAAGACAGCGACAGTGTACTCATATAAATAAATAAATCTGAAAGAAACAAGGAAAGGAAGGAAGGAAGGAAGGAAGGAAGGAAGGAAGGAAGGAAGGAAGAGAGGGAGAGAGGGAGAGGGAGAGGGAGAGAGAACACATACAAGGAAATTCATACTAGAGCATTTTGAACATCATAAAGGAATTCAATACATAAGTCATACCTTTGAGATAGTATGATGATTTTTATGTGGTGTAAAAGGGTGTCATACATGTTAGGCAAACCTTCTGTCCCAGAGTTTCATCCCTAGCTCTGAAGTATTTTTTTATTGAAAATTTGATTTGATTATGTAGTTTGAACTCTGACTTCCATACATACACCTACATGCATATGTGCTGACATACACACATTTACAAAATACGATTCTGATGGTTGCTGTGAGATACAATAGATGGTCAGTGAAAGGGGATATAGTAGACAGAAAAAGACTTCAGTTTATAATTTGGATAAAGGATATAAAGAAGTTTGGAAGAAAAGTACTTTGGAATCTCTTGACGAATCCATTTAATTTTATGAGCATGTTTTTTCATTAAATGGTTTGTACTCAAGGAGAACAATATTTCTTCCTTCTTTGCTCAAACAGTAATTCTGGCTTTTCTCAGTAGCTTCTTTGGCAGTTGTTATGTACTGGAGAGCAATCTCACTTTTATATATTGAAAAGCTCAATCCAGTCTATTGTCTTCAAAATGAGACTATATAAGAAAGAAATATCATAATTACAGTTGCAACAAAAAGTGCCCATAATAAGAAATGTTTATGAGCTGAGTGAAGAACACATTTTAAATGATTCCAAATAGGACTTAACAATAACACATACCATATTCCTAAATTGGAAAGCAGATGACACTAATTTCAGTACTATGTTCACTTGAAAATATACAGAAATAACAGTAGGGTTTATAAGAAATAAGTCAAACTGATTCTAAAATTCTTGTGTAAAAATCTGCAATCCAGAAAGACCATGGGAACTCTAAAAAACATGGAGGGAATAGCATCTCCTTACTGGATATTAACAGCAGAGTAAATTGTCAGTAAGTCAAAATTTAGTTCTGTCATGCATTTAGACACACCACAATAAACCAGAAAGTTCATAAATAACACCAACCAGGTGAATGTCATAATTTGGTACTTGTTAAAACATTTCACTTAAGCAAAAAATGGGAGGGGGGATTGGTGACACAGCACAAAACTAAGTTGCTATAGTTCATTCCTAGCATATTCCAAAGCCTGGGATCTACCTCCAGCATCATATAAAACAAAGTGTTCAGGTCCAGTCTTGTACTCTCTCCTGGAGAGTTTGAAGTTCATGGTCTTACTGATCTCCTTCAGTTTTCTTACTTCTCTGGCTAAGGCCTGTACTATATTGGACAGGTTCAGTGGAATTGCTTAGAATTTCTCCTCATTTAAGTTGATGTTGGCTATGGGCTTGCTGTAAACTGCCCTTATTATGTTTGTATATGTCTCTTTTATCCCTAATCTCTTCAAGACTATTATTATGAAGGGGTATTAGATTTTGCCAAAGGCCTTTTCTGCATCTAATGAGATGAACATGTGAATTTTGTCTTGCAGTTTGTCTCTATCAATTTTCTTATCAATTTACCTGTGTTGAACCATCTCTGCATCACTGGGATGAAGCCTACTTGATCATGATGGGTGATCTTTTTTAGGAGTTCTTGGATTTGGTTTGAGAGTAATTTATTGATTAGTTTTGTGTCAACATTCATAAGGGAATTTGATCTGTAATCTTCTTTATTGGGTCTTAATGTGGTTTGGATATAGAGGTAACTGTGGCCTTATAAAATGAATTGAGCAATATTCCTTCTGTTTCTATTTGGTGGAATAATTTAAGAAGTATTGGAGTTAATTCTTTTTTGAAAGTGGGTAGAATTCTGCACTAATATCATTTGGTGCTGGGCATTTTAGGTAGGATAATTTTAATGTCTGCTTCTATTTTACTAGAGGTTATAGGATGTCCATTTTCTTCTGGTCTTGATTTAAATTTGGTAACTAGTATCTATCAAGAAAAATGATTGATTTCTTTTAGTTTTTCCTATTTGTTAGAGTGCAAGTCTTTAAACCATGTTCTTATGATTCCTTGGATTTCTTCAGTGTCTGCTATTATACCTGCCCCTTTCTTTTCTCATTTTGTTAATTTGAATATTCTCTGCTTTACTTTTAGATAATTTGGATAAAGGTTTGTTACCTTATTGGTTTTTTTACCCAAAGAACAAACTCTTTGTTTCATTGGTTCTTTGTGTTGTTCTCTTTGTTTCTATTTTATTGATTTCAACTCTGAGTTCGATTGTTTCTTGCCATCTCCTCTTTTTGAATGTCTTTGTTATTGTTCTTGCTGTCATTAGTTGTTGTTGGTGGTGTGTTTCAGAGCTTTCAGGTGTGCCCTTTAGTTGTTAGAGTGAGATTTCTCCTGTTCTTTTATGTAGTCACTTGGTTCTATCAACTTTCCTCTTAGCACTACTTTCATTGTGTCCCATAAGTTTGGGTATGTTGTATAGTCATTGTCATTCAATTCTAGAACATCTTTAAATTTGTTCAGTTTCTATTTGGACTCCTTTTTCATTCAGTAGAGATTTGTTTAGTTTCCATGAGTTTGTAAGCTTTATTGATTCTTTTGTTGTTGATACATACCTTTTAAACCATGTGGTATGATAGGATGTATGGAGTTCTTTCCATTCTTTTAAACTACTGATACTTGCTTTGTGTCCTAGTATGCAGTCAATTTTGGAGAAAGTCCCATGAGGTTCAGAGAAGAATGTATATTCTTTTGTGTTTGGGTAAAATGTTCTGTCCATATCTGCTAGGTCCATTTGGTAGTATATAATGTCTGTTAGCTCCAGCATTTCTCTGCTTAGTTTTTGTCTGGATGTCCTGTCTATTGGTGAGAGTAGGGTGCTGAAGTCTTCCACTATCAATGTATGAGGGTCAATATGTGGTTTCATCTGGAGTAGTGTTTCCTTTACACATTGGAAAGGAAGAAATCGAAGAATCTTTATTTGCTAATGATATAATAGTAATCATAAGTAACCTTAAAAATTAGACCAGGGAACTTCTAAAGTTGACAAACACTTTTAGCAAAGTAGCTAACTACAAAAGACAGTTGGAAAAAATCAGTAGCTCTCCTATATACAAATGATATATGAACTAAGTAAGAAATCAAAGAAACAACACCCTTTACAATTGCCTCAAATAATATAACTTAGGGTAACTCTAGCCAAGTCTCTTTGTTAGAGTCTCTATTACTGTGAAGAGACAACATGGCTGTAGTAACTATTATAAGAGAAAGCATTTAACTGAGGCTAGCTTATAGTCCAGATGTTTAGTCCATTGTCATCATCACAGAAAGAATGGCAACATGTATGCAGACATGGTGCTGTAGAGGTAGCCAAGAGTTTTACATCTGGACCTTCAGGAGGTAGGAAGAATGAGTGACACTGGGCCTGGCTTGAACATCTGATACCTTGAAGCTCACCCCCAGTGATATATTTCCTTCAACAAGGCTATAACTTCTGCAACAATAGCCACTCCCATGAGCCTATAGGGGGCATTTTCATTCAAGTCACCCACACCATTCAAGTGGAAGACTCCTATGATAAAAAACTTGGAAGAAAGAAAGTGAAGATATCAGAAGATGTAAAGATCTCCCATACTCATGGATAAGTAGGATTAACATAGTAAAAATGTCCATCCTACCAAAACCAAACTACAGATTCAGTGTAATCACCATCAAAATTCCAACACAATTTTTCACATATCTTGAAAAGACAACTCTCAGCTTCATGTGGAAAAACAAAAACACCAGGGTGGCCAAAACCAATCCTGAACAATAAGAGAACTGTAGGAGGTCTCACTATCCCCAGTTTCAGGCTGTACTACACAGATATAGTAATAAAATCCAAGTGTTATTGGCATAAAAAGCAGAGATCCTGATTAATGGAATAGAATCAAATACCCAGACATAAATCTGCACAACTATTGACACCTGATTTTTTATGAAGAATTCAGAAATATATGCTGGAAAACAGAAAGCATCTTCAACAAATGGTCCTGATGAAACTGGATCTCTGCCTGTTGAAGAATGTAAATAAATCTATAATTATCACCCTGCACAAAAGTCGAGTCCAAGTAGATCAAAGACCGAAACATAAAATCAGACACAGTGAACCTGATAGAAGAGAAAGTGGGGAAAAGCCTTGAACTCATTAGCACAGGAGATAACTTTCTGAACAGAACATCCATTCATTGGTAGCACAGGCACCAAGATTGACAATTAACAAATGGGACCTCTTGAAACTTAAAAGCTCCTATAAGGCATAGGACACCATCAATTGTAGAAAGAGGTAGCCTACAGAATGGGAAAAGATTTCCACCAATTCCACATTTGACAGAGGGCTAATATCCAAAATATATAAATAACTCATGAAACTAGATATCAACAAACCAAATAATCCAATAAAAATGAGGTGCAGATCTAAACAGAATTCTCAACAGACTCAATTCTCAAGTGGCTGAGTAACACTTACAGAAACATCCAGTGTCCCATCAGGGAAATGCAAATCAAAATTACTCTGCGATTCCATCTTATACTTCTTAAAATAGATAACTTCAATAAACAGATGATAGCTCATACAAGTCAGGATGGGTAATATGTGGAACATGTCTCCATTGCTAGTGGGAATGTGTTGCAGGATTTTCCCTGTCCAATCACATTAGGGCAATAGGAGGCCTGTGATTAGACAGGGAAAGGGGAGGCAGAGCTAAGAGTTACAGGGCCAGAGAGTCTCAGGGGAACAGGGAGAGAGAGAGAGAGAGAGAGAGAGAGAGAGAGAGAGAGAGAGA